>OMLJ01080878.1:0-13239 GCA_900302595.1 Gadiculus argenteus | reverse complement strand
ATACTGCCTTCGCTTTGCATAACGGGAGCAGCAGAAGGCCACAATCGTAATTGTGTAATTTCCATGTCCAATGGAAGTGTTGCTTACAAATTACCAGGGCAATCCATTTAAAACCAATTTCTCTGTCCCACGGTCTTAGCTTATGAGGAGATTACCCTGGGAGGGTTGGCAGGGCGGGCAGGCAGATATTAGCTTGATACATTGTTCCCGCGCTGGATTTGCATTTTAATGACTAATAACAACACAGGCCTGGAGTAATGGGAGCTGACTGACACGTGTTCTCCGGGATCTCCTAACAGGCCGATTTGTCTCTGCTACATTAAGGTTTCCGACAAGCGACGGGGGGGCCGTGGAGAGGACTGCTGAGGACACGGACTGAACAGGAAGGGCTTCCCTTACCTGTGGGCGTGCTCAGTGCGTTCCTGATGAAGTCGGCCGCCGGGGCGAAGAAGGGGCTCATGTCGAAGGACGGCATGTCGAACGCCACCACTCCGTGGTACGTGATCTTGGTGTCCCGGTAGAATCTGGCCCCCGTGTTGACGTTGAACTTCCCGTCGGCGGCGTTGAGCACGTGGGTGATGCGGTGGGCGAGGAGGGATCTCTTGTCCTTCGCTGCGTACCTAGCGGGAAAGGGGATCCGGGTCAGCTGCTGATTTCAGAAGGCCACGAGTGTTCCACTCCCAGCTGAAAAGGTCCAGGGTTTCTGATTTCCCACCGGGTGCCGGCTACTTGTTGGCACACTTGAGTGAGATGGCCTAGCCTCTACCGGCTCATTCATTCAATATATATATTCACTGTAAGTGGCTTTGGGTAAAAGAGACTTAAGAGTGTTGTGAGACACGTCGGTCCTCATCTCCTATTTGAGATATAAAAGGAATTCCCCATGTTGGGAATACCTCACGTTTAGCCATACAGCTCAAAAAAAGAAAATTATGCAATTTTCTACAGCTGGGCCTCAAGATGACAAAACACACGAAGAAGAGTCGACCGCCGCTGTGCACGGGACTCACATGTCTCCCACGTAGATCCTGGGTTGGACTTGGTCCAGATGGCCACTGGCCCCGTTCTTGGTCCACATCAGCCTCTGCAGCTCAGAAGCCTGGGGCGTCTCGTACCTCCTGTTGGTCCCCAAGCCCCCGGGGCCGGCCCCACCGCCGCTGAGGCCCCTGGGCATCTCTGTGGTCACTCACCGCCGTCCCTGGTTCCACACAATCCCGCCGAACCCAAAGCGCCGCATGTGGGTAACTCACTGGTGGGTGTTCCAGTTCAGTCCCTAGAAGCTACTGACAGGACCGGGCTTTAAAAAGCAACAACACCCGCGCATCTCCAGGGGTAAGTCATCATCGTCGTCGGAGGGGCCGGGAATGTACCCCCACATACCTGACACATCTCGACCCACGTGCCTGACAACGCACATTGGGTTGCACTCAGTATGAGGGGGTTGGATATTGTGGGAGATTACCTCATCTGACTGCATTAGTGTGTAGTGTTTTAGTGTCTGACTACGTTAGTGGTTAGAATGACTGTGTGGTCTTTGAACAGGGTATTTGAATGTCTTTTGACAATGCTCTGACATGTTTCCCACCGAGTCCATCCTAAGTTATTCACAGAAACGAACCAATGGAGCATGGTTCAAATCAAAATATCGAGATACATCCCGTTTTCTGTTTCTATGCTGTTTAAAATATATGATATAATATATACGGTATAACATTTTGACCACACACATACACAGGCACTAACTCTCCCACACACACACTATAATGTATATACATGTATACAGTACAGCATGGGCCCTATATGCGGTATATCCTGCTAAGTGCATCTCTTTCTAGGGAATAGGAAACGAAAAAAAAAAAAGATTGCTCCATTCTTTATTTCCTACCGGCAAGACCAACCTGAGCATCTCCGCTATACACAGGGTGTTGAAGGCTTCCATTATGCATACTGTATACATTTGCATTCGCTCAAGGAAGCGAAGTTATGCGGAGGCCGGGAGCGTTTACATCGCCGGTATGTGCATTGCATTGTCACTGTAAAGAAAGCGTTGGCAGCTCTCCCCCCCCCCCCCACCTCTCTCTTGGTCCATGCAGCTCGCCTGTGTGTATAGACATAAGGTGCTGTACAGGAGCAAGGGGTTTCAGAGACTTATTGTCACATCCTCCATAGGGATGAATCCCTGAGACCGAATCTGTTTCGCTGACCTTTGGCAAAGCCGCCTTGGCATATGGAGCTCCACTCTCACCATCCCGATAGCCTCATCCCCCCCTTCGCCAGGCTCGTCCCGGAAAGCCTTTTGAACACAGAGACTCATGTACGTGTGCACATATGTGTGTGCACGTGTGTGTGTGTGTAATGAACCCTCCTTTGCTTTCCCTCCCGTACGCCAGAGAGAGAGAGAGAGAGCAACCTATACATCTTCACACACTTCCCCCAAGTTTTGCTTGCAAGTTGTGTAGCCGCTTTGATGAGTTGAAGAGGCTAGGTGGAGCGCATCGGGCTGCAGCAGAGGAGCAGCAGAGGAGCAACACGTGGAGCAGCGCGGTGCACCGCGGGCTGCTCTCCGCGCTCCTCATTGATCTATAAGCACCAGCCTTCCCCCTTCCCTCCCACAGTTAGGAGGCCGGAGAACTGATTTCCCTGGGTGCACATGTTGCACTGCAGCTTTCATAGCCTCCCCGTAGCCTGAGGCTAGCCTGTCCTTTCTGCTCCACTTCTGTGTAATTAAAGATGCTTCGTATCGGGAAAGTGCCCACGGTTACCACGGAGGGGCTAAACAGAAAAATGCTTCTTTCTTTTTTTTCTTTTTTTCTCAGCTCCACCACTAGTAGGCTTCATGAACTGCTCTGATGCTCTTTGGTGGATGTGATTCGTCGGTTTGTTCTTGTTATTGTTTGTCGAATTAAAGGGGGGATTTATGCCACCAGGTGTGGTTGTGTTAAGCCATTACAAGCCGTTTTGAAAATCTGCCGTTTCCTGTTTTAGTGATAACCACAAGTGGGAGTGTCCACTGGGTAAGCTGGTAGACTGATCTATCTGTCTAATGGCTAAACACACTCACTCCTGGTGGCATAATAGCAGCCCTTTAATGGCACTAGAAAGTATCTCTGGGTATTCCACAATGCATTCATAAAAACGGGAATGCTTTGCAAAGAACTGTCTTTGACACATTTGCCTTTGCAAGACATGTTGTGTTTTTGTCGAGTGTATATGGAAATCAATACACTACGAATATAAATACTGTGTGTGATACACTGCACATCCACATAAATACACAACATGAATAGCACACATGTCAGATTGTAATCAGATATGTATGACAGCGTCATGGTTCAGACGTCTGCCTTCTCCCAGTCTCTCTACTGTATGTTTACTTTATTTTTCTTATTTTTTAGGTTAACATCTTAAACTCGTCTCAAAGTGATTCTGGCTTCACCGTCTGTTTCCCTGAAACATTAACCGAGAGCGGGACACTTGCAGACAAATTAAGAATAATAAAGTTAATTGAATTGTGTGAATGACTACATAGTGTGGGAAAGGCAGATGTTCGCCATGCTTTCAATACCATAAATGATCCCAGTAAAAAGTTTGAACAGTTAACTTGAATAATAAAAGAGGTATTTTTTTAGTTAGGTCTAAAAAGGAAGCAGTCTTTTCTCTTCTGAGCTGCATCGATTTATGATTTATCAAAAACATCCGAGCACAGCGAACAACAAATGAATAGTCAAGTGTCCTCTTAATAGTTTTGGTCCATTTTGTTGTGATACAAAACACTGATCAACGCTAGATCATTGTACAAAATGAAAAAACGGCAGTCCAAGGTATTCTCCCCCAAAGTGTTGCCTCATGCGGTCTTATCATCTCCTGGTGTGGTTCTGTGTGCTCACAGCAGATAACACAGTACCCAGTAGTGCTCAGACTGCTGGTTACTAAAGGCTTAACTATGGTTCCATGTCGACACAACGCAAGAGGGTTACGGACCCATTACGTCCTTGCAGACCCTCCTTGCGTCCACTGCAAGGGCCTGACGTGTGCCTCCCAAAAATTCTAACCTTGCGTCGAGGCATCACAGCAGTAAGGGCTGTGATTGGTCCGCTCACTAAAACCAGACACAGAACCAAAACAGGTTCACGACTGCGTCAAAGCACCACGACTGTGTGGTGTTGCGTTGCGTCGACGTAGAACCATAATTGGGCCTTTAGAGAAGCTGTGGATTTCTTGTGTGTACTGACCACTGAATAAAGAGTGCCACACACAGCATGTCTCAGCAGATTACAGGATGTGGCACGTTCTCTTCTTCCTCTTCAGCTGCAGGTCGAGGTCCAGCAGCAGAGCCAGGAAGTTGCGGTTGGGGTAGATGGCTCTCTTCTCCACCAGGTTCTTCAGGGCCTGACGGAGGGGGACGTGGCGGTGGATCATGAGGTAGGCCAGCACTAAGGTGGAGGAGCGGCTTAGTCCCATGATGCAGTGCACCAGGACCTTGCCTAAAGAGAGAGGGGAGTGGGAGAGAAAGAGAGCAATGAGGGGGGAGAGGCCAATGGAATGGCCAGAGGTCTGTTTGATATGGCTGCTCATCTCAAACTGGAGGCCTTCGTTATCTACTCTCTCAACCATCCCACTGCGAGCTGAAGAGTGTCCATGATTAATTTCCTTTCAATTTAATAGGTTTCTTCTCTTTCTCTCTGTGTCTGACTGTGAGAAGACGTCCTTGACTTGATCGCTATGCTTCAAAAGACACTGTGGTGGTGACCTCATGATAGACTTGAATTCTGTAAGGGTTGGACC
The DNA here is from genome assembly GCA_900302595.1 of Gadiculus argenteus. Classification (NCBI taxonomy): domain Eukaryota; kingdom Metazoa; phylum Chordata; class Actinopteri; order Gadiformes; family Gadidae; genus Gadiculus; species Gadiculus argenteus. The sequence goes on along the minus strand of OMLJ01080878.1, from coordinate 8,454 downwards.
CCTGACTGCTTCCATCTCCACCCCAGTGCTGCCAGGAGCGTAATGACATGAAATGAAATGACAGCATGGGACACCGAGGGTTGGGGTGAATGGGTTTTATTAAAGAATTATTAAATGACATGGGGAGAAAAAAAAAGATTAAAAGAACTGGACTTGACAGAAAAATGAAAAAGCATATGTTGGCACTAATAACCTGAATTCAGACGCCCATCTAATGCTGTTTTAAACAGAGTACACATTGCATCCATCAGCAGTTGTGCCGTAATTTAAATAACTCATTCATCCATTGTTGCGAATCGGGCGCCTTGAGTAGCCTTACCATCTGGACATTTCAGTGCCTTGTGAATGAAATCGGCAGCAGGTTTGAAGTAAACGTCCATGTCAAAGTAGGTGGAGTCATCCGCGGGAATGCCACAATACACAATGTCGTTGCCATAAAACCTCTGGTCCCCGATGCTTCCTCGCTTGGAATGGGCAGCGTTCAACACGTGAGTAATCCCTAGTTTCTGCAACGCACTCCTGTTCTGGGCTACGTGTCTGCAGAGTACAGAAAGGCAGTGAGCCCATTGGCACACACACACACACACACACATTAGATATGGCATACTTTATACACAACAACACATTTTTCACATGAGTGTAAGACGTTTCATTGTTGATGAAACAGACCTGTAGAATAGCTTATTTACTTACACATTCCCGATGTAGATGTTGGGCCAAACCTCATCCACTTGATGCAGCTGTAGATTGCACGAGTCCAAAACTTTCTGCAAATCCTTCACTGTCATGTACTGTTTACTCTTGTCTTTCACAGCGGACATTTTAATAAAAATCGCCCCCCCGACTAGACGGTCCGCCTTATTCCAAAGGGGTTGTTGTTATTATTATTAAAAGTCTGCCCGCCTGCCTGCCCCCTGCGTAGGGTGATTCGCCGGAGCAGGTGTGTATTGACTGTCCCGGGACAGCTTCCTAATTTAGAGCTGAACCCTGACCCGGCGTGTAGTCTTACCAGTGGGCGGTCAGGATTTTATTTTCACTTTACTCCCAGAATATATACAATATACTCATGTAGACAGTAATATGCGAATTAAGCTATAGACAAACGTTAAATGTTGTTGTTGTTGTTGTTGTTGTTGTTGTTGTTGTTGTTGTTGTTGTCTCTATAAGATGTAGGCCTACCACATCGTCGTTCATGAAGAATCCGTCCAATCAAGTGCTTGAAAAAAGTGCAGATGACAATGATATAAAAGAATGTGAACTATAAGGGAGGTCGGAGGTCAGCAGTTACGCGTGTTCGTTCTCTGCTCTGTTTTGTAACGTCACGTCCAAAGCACGCAGCTGTTTGAGGAATCCTCTGTTTGGGAAAATCCAGCGTCGTTCTTTGACCTTATGGATGGCGTCCAGTAGCGGGTAATGGTGGTGGATCATCAAGTAGGCCAGGACCAGTGAGGCGGACCTGCTCACCCCCACCGCACAGTGCACAATAACCCTAGCTGGTAAAGAGACCAACATAACCAAGTTACACTCAAGCTATACTTTGGCCCCATGGACATAAATAGTATATTCTATATAGTCCGGTTCTGATAAGAAATAACAACACAAATGGGTGTGGACGCTATTAGTTACCACCAGGCGTGTCAAGGGCCTTCTGAATGTAGTCCGAGCAGGGGGAGAAATAGCGGGAAAGGTTGAAGGCGGGAGCGTCGTCCGCGGGCACGCCGAGGTAGTCCACGGTGGATCCATAGAACCGAGCGCTACCCTGGCAGTGCGCCTTCCCGTGCGCCGCGTTAAGGACGTGCGTGATGCCCAGTTTCCACAGACTATAACGATCATTGGCGACTGACCTGTGTGTTAAAGTGAACGGTTAAGGTATTGTATAGGCTGCTAGCATCAGCATTAATGTATTTCGGAAACTATTGGGATACATTATTTTTTAAATAAATAAAAAAAACGGATAAAACAAGGGGAATCGTAAGCCTATTTAACTATTATGCATTCTAATATGTTATTTGGCTTACATATTTCCAATGAACAAGTTGGGCCAAACCTCGTCCGTGTGATTGCCAAATCGTTTTCCTCCATACAAAACTTTCTCCAACTCCTTCACGGTGGGAGTTCCCCACGGAGTTCCCGCGGAGACGTCGCTGTCTTCCCGTTGACTGATCATGACTGACAGAGAGGAGCTAAACCCACCCACTGTCCCGTAGTCAGTGTTCACTACTGAGTGGTCAGTGAAGCGGTCCAGTGGCAACAACAGGTGTCCTTAGGCTAAAAATAAAACAGTAACCCAAGTTCTCACTGCACATTTCTTTACACACGTTAAATTTCCATTTCTAAACTGGTTGTCTTTATTACAAACATAATAATATTACACACACCTTTATTAAACTTAATTAAAACAACTAAATCGTCTTGTTTTTTCTATTCAGTGTTTGTGTTGATGATTGACCTGGGCTTCTATATGCAACAACAACACAGGCCTCGACCTTAACCACAATTGCTAATACCGGTATCACGTTTGAAATGAGATCTCAACAGGTAGGTCAAATATAAACTGTGGTGCAATACATTATTTTGTCGATAGGGGTCGCAATTGCCACCTGACGGCACGGCCCACATAAAAATAAATTTATTTTGCGCAGCTCTTTAAGGCGTTACGGTGTGTTGTCAACAGTTATATGCTAACCACAGAAGCCAAGGCGAAATGATATTCAACAAACATATGATCATCACAGTGCATGCCGATACGCTTTCACAAGATTCGTGAGAGATGACATATAGCTAGTCTTCCAAACACGCTGTCGCGTTGTCTTGTGCTGCACCAGATTACAGTGAGTAACCAATCCGTCTTAAACATGCTTATGTCTGCTAGGTGCTTCAAGCTAGTGAGCATTAGCCACTTAGCTGTCTGGATGGCCCACGCAATACAAGAGATGTGGTCAGATACACTGAGGATAATCACTTCATGACCCTTTTAAGTGAGTTATTTCAAACTTGACGATTATTAGCCGTAGCTTTTGGATAGATTTTTCCGTATTGTCACTAAAAGCTTTTCCAATTAGACATATATTTGTGCAGTTCTTTATAACAGAATAACAAGGTAATCTGTTATTTGTATTCAGAATCTTCCGTCTGCATATTAGGGGGACGTATTGTGCACAGTACACACAATGAATTGTTATAATGGTTTATCATTTGATTATTCAGAGGTTATATATTACTTGTCATGGAGTTAGTAAGGCCTAATTACAGGAGAATGTAGCTTTGGCGTGCAGTTGTAGGTTTTTGGGGTCCCTCCCTGCCCCTCCCTCCTTAGGACTAGGACTAGTGGGCGTGGTCTCATTGTGCAAACTCCTGTGATTGTGAAAACGTCTTACTCAAGCAAAAGCACATATTTGCCTTTCCTGACTCAGAAGTGTTTTTATGCTCTATAAACAATTTGTACTCTTGACTTTTCCAGCCGTTTTGTCTGCTAGTATATACATATCTATACACGGGTGAAATACTTTTTTTGGGACATTTTATTTCAGATTTCTATCATCATTAATGTGTTGATCCATCTGATCCATCCGCTAGCTCTCTCGGTGTGGAGGAAATGACCCAGCTTAGCGTTCGCCGCTGGACCACCAAGCATGTAGCCCGGTGGCTGAAGGAGGAGGGCTTCTGTGACTACGTGGACCTGCTGTGCAACCGGCACCGACTGGACGGCACCAGCCTGCTCAGCCTCAGCGAGTATGACCTCCGCTCGCCCCCCCTGGAGCTTAAGGTGCTCGGGGACATCAAGCGGCTGATGCTGTCCATCCGCAAGCTCCAGAAGCAGAACATGGACCTGCTGGAGGAGCTGGGCCTGCCCTTCGACGGCCACTCCCCCACGGGCCCCGGAGGTGGCTTGGACTGGCTGTGCAACGGGGAAGCCGGCCGGGAGTGCGACAGCGCGGAGACGGCGCCGGTCGGCGAGGAGTACCATCAGTACACCAATGGGAAGTACAAGCAGCAGTCTCGCCGCCTGGACCCCGAGTACTGGAAGACGGCGCTCAGCTCTGTGTACGTGGTGTTCGTGTTCGGGTTCACCTCCTTCGTCATGGTCATCGTGCACGAGCGGGTGCCGGACATGCGCACCTACCCCCCTCTGCCAGACATCTTTTTAGACAGGTGGGTGTGATCAGTCTCATCTCTAGTTTGTTATGTTTTGTCCGGTTCAAGAAGAGTTCAAGTGAACAAACATAACTTGCTTTGTTTTTACTAATCCTTGGATCGGGCAAGATATGGCAGCTTGCTTTGTGTTTTACAGAGGGCCATGAAATTATTCCGAATTATTGCTCGTCTTCCTTGTGTGGTATGAGAAAGTCATGGGTAAACAAAGCGACTGACTTATCACCGTCACTTAGCTCGCTCTGCAGTCTTAAAGGATTATGATTACATAGATGTGCTCCGCAATGCTAGAAATGCCACTTGTTTTTTCTGTATATAGCAGTGTAATTACTTGTTTTTGTGCCTGTTTAAGAATGGTATTAGGATTTTTTAGTAGTAGTAGTAAGTATATCGTATTCTATATCTGTATTGTGTAAAAGTCCTCATGCTTAATGTGTTGGATTATTTTTCCACCCAGCCCTAATTTGATATAAAATATCATCTGTGATATCAGGTCAGATAGTGGACATTATGAATGGCCTGCTTACTAAAAGGCAGTGTCCTTGCGTATTGAATGGACTAACTTTGACCCACTTCTAATGAAACCAGTAGGTCAACGATTGTTTACATTGAGATGCATGAGGTGAGTGTCTCTCGCTGTGAGAGCTGATTGCTGGGAAAAGGGTATAATACTTTTCAGTAAAATGACTGAATTTGAACTTGTTGTTGAACATATGTCTCATCTCCAAGCTGTTTAGCTATAATTGGATTGATTTGGTTAGATTGATGAAATTATGGTTTACTAATTATGTGGAATCTAATAGCCTTCAGGCAATTATTGATGCTATTTTGAGAAGGCTGTGTAATTTCAAACTTGAAACTTTTTATTTTTTCACCAGTGTGCCCAGAATACCTTGGGCCTTTGCCATGGCTGAGGCTTGTGGTGTGATCCTCTGCAATATCTGGCTGCTGGTTTTACTGCTGCACAAGCACAGGTGGAGTACCCTTTCCCTTGTGTTTTAGATGCATGTGTACACACTACACATCTCAACTTGTCCTTAGATTCAACACAATAAAGACCCTGACACACCAACCAGATTATCGGTCGTCGGACAGTCTGGCGAACTCGGTGACCTGAGTCAGTCTGGTTCGGTGTGTGTGCTGTGCGACCAGCCGCCATCAACGCCGTCTGTCTTCCTTTCCGCCGATTGCACACGTTAAATTGGATCGTCAGTCGGAATGGTGTGTCAGGGCCTTGAGGGCGCACACAAGGCTACGTTCTGAAGCCCTGCTCTCCCTATAAGAACAGGTCCATTCTGCTGCGCCGCCTCTGCAGCCTCATGGGCACCGTGTTCATGCTGCGCTGCATCACCATGTTCGTCACCTCCCTGTCCGTCCCGGGACAGCACCTGCAGTGTTCGGGGAAGGTAAGCAAGCCCGGTCGTCTGTGTCCAACCACACCCAGCTGGCAGAACCGGCAGAATGCGTGCGTAGTCTAGTTTTGGCGCTTGATCTTTATTTTTACATTGTTTGTCACAGTCGGTTGCCTCTGCTCCCCCATTCCAGATTTATGGGGACATGTGGGCCAAACTTCATAGAGCGGTGGCCATCTGGAGCGGCTTCGGGATGAGCCTCACCGGAGTGCATACATGCGGGGACTACATGTTCAGCGGCCACACGGTGGTGATCACCATGCTCAACTTTTTTGTCACAGAGTGTGAGTTTTCCAACACTGTGTTATTGGGCTTCATATAACTTCCCTGAGGGAGGTTGAACTAGGGGGCAAGGCATTGTTAGGAAAATGAAAACGTCTAATTAGGTTGTTCCCGCTGCTATCTGGTGGTGGTAAGCGGTAGCACAGTCTTAGACAGAACCACTTCCACTGTTTGAAACGATAATAAACCAAACAAAATATTGCTTATTGATTTCCAAGATCTCAGTTTTGATATCTTTGGCTGCACCTATGGCGGGATAAACTGGGTAAGAACAGCGAGTCTGTTGCGGTAACTCTGTCATAACCTCTCTATCAGTACAACCACTACTGGGGGATTGGAAAAGGCGGATTTGGATACATGGAGGGGAGATTTATAAACCGCGAATATCTTAACTCATTAGGTGATGGATCCAAAATAAACAGACATTTAAAATACAATCTTTGCAGAACTTTGAGGTGGCCACTTTGAACAATACTTGTATATAGCTTGGCTGTACAGCATCATTTTACACGAGGTTGTCCCCTTTTCTGCGACAGACACCCCCAGGACGTGGAACTTCATCCACACCCTGTCGTGGGTCCTCAACCTGTTTGGCATCTTCTTCATCCTGGCCGCGCACGAGCACTACTCCATCGACGTCTTCATCGCCTTCTACATCACCACCAGACTCTTCCTGTACTACCACACGCTGGCCAACACGCGCGCCTACCAGCAGAGCCGCCGCGCCCGCATCTGGTTCCCCATGTTCTCCTTCTTTGAGTGCAACGTCAACGGCCCCGTGCCCAACGAGTACTGCTGGCCCTTCACCAGGCCCGTCTCGCTGCGGCGTTTTTTTGGCTGAAGGTGTCCAGACTTAAAGCGTGCCAGTGCTACTTTATTTCATTTTATTTTATTTTGTATTGGGTTTTTGTCCTCCATCTAACTGTTGCCAACGTTTTGAGAGCCTTCTCCCATGGCTCAGGTCACCCTGACGATGCCTGGGACCGACAGGGTGCAATGATGAAACCTCACGTTCTGGACTTCTGTCAGTATTTCCAGGAGTGGATCATGTAGGATCCAATGAACCGTCCAGAGTTTGTTAAAACACAATACAATTCAGTTTTCATTCACATTTAACACGCATCACACATCACTTAAATCGTTTTTTTATTTAGGGGCTTGCACAGTATTTTTTTTTATGTCGTCAAATTAGAACTATTTCAAGAATAGAAAAATGTATTTATAGACAAACATAATTCTCAATCAACATGCAATTTATTGTGAAATTAACATCACTATGTCAAGTTATGTCAAGTTCTATGATAAGGATAATAGTGAACATTTAATGGTAAACTTTGTATATTTCATTTATCTTGAGCTCTATAGACATTAGTAAAAGCAATCAGGGCTATCGGGACACGGTTGAATCTTGCACTACAGCCCTTACTCACAATGTATAACGGGTGGCAGTGCTTCAAACAACAAATTGATCTACATTCCGTAAGATTCCTGTGTTTTCAACAGCTTTAGTACTTACTAACTTCCACCGCCACTAATGTAATTCTTGTTGTGAAATTAAGCAGATCTTGATTATGTTTGTTAGTGTGGCTTTAATGTTAGTTTTTCAAATGCCCCTGCCTTTCTCTTGAGTATGTCAACTAAAGAATAATGCGAATGGAGCCAAAATGGATGTAGTGTAAGAGGTTCTGAAAATGTCTTATCTTTTCATTTGCCAATCACCATGGATGTTGCAAAAGGCTTGTCTGTAGATGAAATAGCTGATGTCTTTAATGTTAAATGGCTTTTAAGGTAAATGGCCATGTGTCTGTGGATAGATAGTTGTATGTATCCTTTTTGTATTAATATGTAATATACATGACTAGAAAAGTACAATTTATGCCTAAATTAATACCAAGGGAGTGGTGTCTTTTGAGTAGCATTTGCTTACATTTGTACGTATTTGTTCATTTTGTATTAATTTATTTTGTAAATGTCAAGTATTTTTTATATTTTATATATAAGGTTATTGCAACATTGCACATTCAGAGGCTATGTTTACAGTTGCTCATAACTATGTATTTGTTTAAAAAGACAATGTGCATTTTTTGTATTGCCACTATACAATAAAGTTGTAATGTCATTGGTATTCATTTTTAAATGGAATACATTACTCAAATCCTCTGCCAGACACAAGTTAAAGACCTTCATATGCTCTTGTCCTTTCCATTAATACATTACCATTAATGAACGAAACTAATTAAATTAAGAGTCAACACCTAATGCTCCTGCACCTACTATGTGTTTGCATTTGTTTGTATATCTCATCGTAACTCTATAAGGCAATGGCGTATGTTTGGTCTCAGCTTCACTGGGGACACTTCCAGGAACGTCACTGGGATTGAAAGTTCCGATCGTGTGTGTGTGTGTGTGTGTGTGTGTGTGTGTGTGTGTGTGTGTGTGTGTGTGTGTGTGTGTGTGTGTGTGTGTGTGTGTGTGTGTGTGTGTGTGTGTGTGTGTGTGTGTGTGTGTGTGTGTGTGTGTGTGTGTGTGTGTGTGTGTGTGTGTGTGTGTGTGTGTGTATTTGCGAGCGTGCGTGCAGGAGTGTGTTTTAGTGTCCTGGGTCAAGGCC
>OMLJ01080870.1:0-12046 GCA_900302595.1 Gadiculus argenteus | reverse complement strand
GCTCCCCGGCCAGCACGCTGAGCCGCAGCACCACCTGCACCCGGCTGAGCAGCGAGGCCCTGCAGCCGGAGCGCGGCCTGAACCTCCCGGACGTGGAGGCGGGGTTCCCTCCGCACCCGGGGCAGAAGCACCTGCTGCTGGAGGCGGCCCTGCTGTCTGAGCAGAAGACGCCCCGCAGACACATCCCAGGGCCCCCCACCGTGTCCTGCTCTTCCACCTACGAACGGCTGTGCAGTGTCGGGGCCGTGTTGCCCATCTCCCACTCCTGCCACACACTGAGCGGCAGCAGCTGCAGATGTGGCGCCCACACCTACCTCCCCCATCACCACCTGTTCCTCCACCTGCCTCAGGAGGACGCCCCGCCACCGCCAGTGGCTGTGGCCTCAGATGCCACTGTTCCAATGGCTACGGCTGCTGCCGGCGCACCCTCCCCCATCGGTCCCATGACTACGCCCGTTCCCGTCGCCGAGAGGAAGCCAGAGGTCCGCTCGCAGGCCTGCAGCCCCACCATGACTTGGCTCTCAGATGAGGGGGCCGGCGAAGAGCTGAGCGTCATCTCCTCCTCCACAGCCGTCGATGTTTCCCCCTTGTTTTCACCCTTCTCGTTTCCTGTAGACTCTCACGGCGTGGGGCCAGGCGCTGCCGACAAACCACTGGATGTTAAAACTATGTCGAAAGAGCCCCTCACGTTTCAACCTCAGCCTATATTCAGCCGGCCAGTAGAGAAACAGGAGGTCACGATATTGGAGATGGAAGAGGAGAGCCACCAGGGAACGGAGGGTGCGGATGGCGCTGAAGAGGAGCCCTCTGCTCAGCTGTGCCACTGGAGCCGGTACTTCTTGGTGGACCTCCTGGCTCTGGCTATGCCAGTAGTGCCGACTGTGGCCTGGCTGTGCCGTAGAGCACCACGAGACGTATTGACCACAGTTCCTATTGGCTCAATGCTGAGGGGTTGCTGCGCTGTGGCCCTTTATTCACTTCGCCACCGAGGTGCCGCCAGGGGCCCAGGGCCCATCAACATGAACGGGGCCACCCCTATCTGAGATTTCCACTCCTTGTATTGCCCAGTAATTCCAAGACAAGATCACAATCACAGCCATGAAGACTTTGGAAAGAATTAACATCATGTTTGGGTATCATATACGCCGATAGTGTGGTCAAGCCACTTTTTTTATTCCCTGCCTCTGCCTGCAGTTTAAGTACCGGTGGTTTCAATATTCTGTTCTTTGCATGTAACCCATAAATGTTCCACTGAGGGCGAGTCACTGCGCTGACAAAATCTGGTACAAAATCCCTTCTCATTGCTCTCCCATATTGTTTAAAAGATCTTGTGAATGTACGCTCTATTTTACGTCTCCATTTCTAATCGTAGGGCTATCAGCAAAGATTATACCAGATTCTTTGTTAAACATTTGATTATTTCTAACGACCACATACTTAATACCGGTATGGTTTAAGTGTTGCACATTTGCTTGATGTGGAAACTTGCATAGAGAACATGAGTAGCCGTTCTGATTTTATATAATTTAATTCTCATCTCTAGTTTCCTCATTGGTTAGAATGAGAACTTTTTGTAATGCCAGTGCAGGCAAAACGTCAATACTTTGACATAAGTCTCAGATGTTTTGTTTTAGGCAAAAAACAAACAGATCAACACAAAGATGCTCTTATGAGCTGTATTGAAATGACAGGTTTGCACAGCTGCTAGAAATTATAATGAAGCTGATGGAAAAAACAAATGAAACAGTGAATGGGTTAAGATATTGGGTTGCCCAAAACATGGGAATTAAATGTAAAAGGATATAAATTACCTTACCAGCATGTGTTCGGATGTATGAAACATAGCTGTGAACATGCTCATTAACCCCATGTTATATGCAGACATTACATTTGCACTGTGACACTTCTCAATTACCTTAAGAACTTACATTCCATTCATGTTATCATAATGCATAACACTTTATCTTGTAATTTGCTTGACCCCGGTCCTTTGCTGTATAGTAAAACAGGACTACATTATGCGAGATGCTCGGGACATGCTCTTGTCGTTAATGGATTAAGAGCATTTTAGTCCTTACAAGTCATTCATGTTACTGCATTTTAGATGTACGAGTCTAAACCAACATAAGCACCGAGGAATCCTTTGTAAATAAAAACATGTCTGGATCTTAATGCAAGTGTGGTGCAATGTAGAAGTGGGGGGGGGGAAGGGAGCCATCTTGGGATGCAACTCCCTAGCTTACAATAACAAAAGGATAAAAACACAGCATATGTAACACCCAACAGTTGCACAAGCAGTTTTTCCTACCTTCTTTGGAAAAAAAATGACTGAAGAAAATGACAATTAAATTAAATACAGTCACCATGTGAAGGCTGTAATTAAGGCATTAGAGGCCAAGCATCTCTAGAATAAAGAAATGCCAGACTCCAAAATCTGTGTAACGGTAGACATTCAAAATCTGCTCTCATGCATAACAAAACACATCACAACTGGATTTGATGGCAATGTCATCATGTGAATCACACATTTATTGTAATATTCAAGAAAATCCATGGCCTTTAGTGGAAGGCGAATAGAGCCAAAGCAATGAAAACAATTTGATTTTTTTCATGACACTTCAAAATTGGTCCTGAAGGCAGATATACTGCTAATTTGAGTACATAAAAAAAAAATACATAGCTGAATATAACATTAAATGTATGGCCTATGACTTATTACGTTAGCAAAGTGAAGGGGGGGGGGGGGGGGAAGTGAGCTCTAACGTCAAACTAATAAAAGGGATACGACAGTGATGTTTTAGACAAAAGTCCTATGCCGGAATCATGATAACCATTTCCTCCATGCCCCGCGATAGGAATCAACCTGAAAGGCAAGACAGTGGATATCAACAGGGATATAACGCACAGAAGAGGCTTACACTTAAACTAACACCAAAGCTCATTAAAGACATTACGATTGGTGATTATCTAAACTAAGCACATTTAAAGTGTACATCCGTGTCTATAGTTATCACCTATCCCCAGTACATCATACATGTATAAAATATACGTTTTATTGCTTTCCTCACCCTGAAAATTTGAGTGGAATTAACAAATTAAATCTCCAGGCCCAGCAACTCCACATCGAAGATGAGAGTAGCGTTGGGTGGGATGACACCAGGGTGCCCTTTACTGCCGTAGGCGAAGTCTGGGGTGCAGGTCAGACGAGCCTGCTGGCCGACGCTCATCTGTAAAGACGACATAAGAACAGTGGTAAGTATGCCACGTAATATACTTAATACTCTTATTGAGCTCTGGAGTGATCGACCAACCTGGGCTACTCCCTCGTCCCAGCCACGGATCACCTCCCCGCATCCGATCCTGAACTTGAAATGCGAGCCCCGAGTCCGGGAAGAATCGAAGGTAGTTCCGTTGGTGAGCTTTCCTATGATGATGATGATGATGATGATGATAATGATAATGATAATAAACCACTGCTCAGTGGTCGAGCGGCGGTTCGGCCATTTTAAGAGTTTCCATTCTGACAGCTCGCTAACAGCTAGCTAGTAAGCTAGCCGTGAGTTAGCCACACTTAGCTTAGCGCAGCCTCGAAAACGCCTGCGAGTCAATGCGGAAACTAACGGCGAGGAGAGCTCGGCCGGAGAACGATTCACAACTAATGATCCATCAAACATCCGCCATTGCAATTCGCCCGGTTTAAGAGCATATTCCCCCCATACCAAGCACCTCGGGTCTACCGTCTGCCCAGAATGAGCACAGAGCTAGCGTTTAAAGAACACACCGCCTGCGGTCCGACAGAAAATACGTGTTAAGCACCAAAGAGCGGTTGACATCATACGGATCAAAAGACTAGCGAACGATAGCTCATCCATCCAGCTCATCCTTCATCAGTGAGCCAACATCAACGGTTAAACATCATTCAAAAGGTCTTTGTACGGGCGACCAGCCGCGGACTCACCCACATAGTGGACCACGGCGGTTTGCCCCTTTTTGGGGAATGTCTGGCCTGAAAGAAACAATAGGACAAAAAACAACATTAAATCATATTTTTAATGAAAAGCAAAAGCATTTTTCTATAAGATCGCGAAATATATAAATCAGATGCAATACCGTCACCGGGCTTTGTGGTTTCAATCTCGACACCCATTTTCGTTCTTCAACCTTCTCCTTCCCTCGGTCTGCAGTGAGCGGAAACCAGGAGCCAGCAGGCGGAGGAGAGGGCGGGAGAGGAGAGGGCGGGCGGGGTTTATTTAAGAGGACGATAACCGGACAGAAGCGTTCAAATAACCGGACATTGGTCTAGACATTCTTAAGATGAAATCCTAGTCTCAAACCAGAGTTTCGTCTGAATACTATCAGGCAAACATATGCGCTCATTCCGGACAGACCGGTTCAAATAACGGGACAGTCTGGGCCTACGTGGTTAATTCTGTATTTATTTATAGCTATTTTGTGCAGATTACTGTTTTGCTGTCTTTCAGCTTATCATAGACCACCCGGCCCGGTACATCATGTTGGCCCGGTACATCATGTTGACCCGGGCCACTTAAAATGATGGAAATGATATATCAGTGATCATATTTATATTCTTGAATATTCATTAATTAATTAATTAATTCATTCATTCATTAGTATATTGGGAATATGCCCAACCACAGCTTCATCTGAATAAAAGAGGCAAACATATGAGCTCATTCCGTTTTAATCAGAAAACCTAATGAATCAGTTTTAATAGTCTAAAATGACTACACCCATGTCACTTTGGATTTCCCCACATTTAGAGGTTCAGAAAATGAAGAAAGATCAGCAGAAGAATAAGTAGGTCTAGTCCTTTTACTAGATACAGTGCGGGGCCTTTGCTTTTTATGTGTGGGGTTTACACCAGCTGATAGAGGCCTGTCATATAGCACAGAAACATTATGAGATTTGTTTGGACATTTATGGTTTGTATTACAGGAACCATGTGGCGAGAAACGTGATTTATCTGAGACGGAGGTCTCCCTGGTTCTCCGTGACTGTCGCCTTGTTTTCATGCTGGACTGTTGTCGGAGAGAATCCGACGGCAGCCCTGCGACCTCGTTTTGGTTTGGTAAAGGGGTCGCTTCAGCTCTAGATGATGGGAGGAGGAGGGGAGGGAAGAGTACGTGGTTCTTATTGGCCTGAAAGTAGAACTCGATCAAATGGCTGTTGTACGTATGACCTTGGATTCTCAGTGGATCATATTATTCCAGTTGTGTTCGTAGGCGTTTGTTCAGCGTTAACTTAAGAGAAGGCCACAAAAAATTCATGCCACGTTGCCTCCATGGAGGCTCTAACGACTCACGGTTTGGTCTCTTGTTTCTCGTTGATTGGGTAGAAGCGGAAGATGACCATTGCGACCAAAAGCAGAACGATGGGCACGGGTGAAAACATGACGATCAGGGCAGACACCACGGCATCGCTATGGCGACACTCCTCTGGTCTGTAGCCAACAAAGCTAATGAGAAGAAGAAAAAAAAAAGAATCACACACAAACACACAAATGCTGAGACATGGGAGGGAAACATTTACTTACTGTAATATGATAGTTGAAATTCCCACTGACAGGCCTCCTCCCAGTTTATTGCAGAAGGCGTAACAAGAAAAGAACATGGGCTCCAGGTCTTTGCATGACGGGTTCTTCATGGTGAAGTCATCCACCACATCTGGGAGCATGGACCTGGAGCGCAAACAGCCAAGCGCACGTCTCAGGAGTACAATTCCATAGCCTACCTTATATGTTTTGAAATCTTCCCGAAATCCGATTTCCTTCTTGAGGTCTTTTGGAGAAACCAGCGGTTGAGGCAGGACATAGCTTTTCAAAGGTGGGAGGGTTTGTGGTGTGTTATAGAGCTTCGCTACAAAAGCACTAAGCAACCCATGTTAACAATCAGCTGTCAATCACTGTGCAATGAGTTTCAGTTGACCATGGAGCAGTGGTGTTGGACTGTATGCATGGAACATACGGTACAGGCAAAAATACCACTGTGTTGTTAGAGTTCTGTGTGTATGCCATGGTGACATGGATTTCATTTGAATAGTTCATGTGTGTTTGCCACTTTGAGCTTAATGAAGGACTGCAATATTATTTGGAGGTGGTGACATTTGACAGTCTATGAGGACTCTGTGTTCACTAACCAGGGAAGCAGGAACATTGTTGCCAGGCTCAATCCCATCAGAAAGCACATCGTCATGAAGACTGCGAGGTTACTGGGCACACACCCAATAACCGTCACCGCTAGGATGAAAGGCTGTTGGACATGTAAACAGGGACAGCAGGACACCATTACAAATGTACATTAAGGCTGTCAAAGTGCCCCAAATTAACTTCGATCAGCTAGTTTTCATTGTCATTTGTCATCTAGCTTACCGATAGGCCAATTAAGACTGTGTTCTTCTTGCCTATTCTTATGAGGACTGCTTGCCATAATGGAACAGCTGTGGTTGCAGAAACCTGTGAATTTATCCACATATTCAAACGCAAGTGCAACATGATGTTTCATTAAATCTGTGATATCAGTGGGAGAGTGTGCAAGGTGCAGTTAACCTAAGGCACGGTAACAAGCTTACCAGAAGAACTAGCAGGATGTGCTGAAAATGGGCGCCCAGCCCAGCGGCATGGCTACAAAACAGTGCAAAGTTTCCCAAGGCCATCTGTGATGAAGCAGAGTTTTAACAACGGGCTAAAATACTATGTTGCGGTTGTAGAAACAAAGGATTGTTAAATTAAATCCAACTTTATTGTCGTTGCACAGCCCACGAGCAGACTGTACGATGAAATGCAAAATTAAATGTGTATGTAATGAAACATTGAAGTAGTCATGTTCTCTGCCCCCCTGTGGACTAGAGTCTCGTGGATGTACCTGGAACGCCAGGGCACAGAAGAGGAACCCAAGCACCAATCGTTGGAAGGGGATATGGCAAGCCAACAGTTTGAGGGAGGTGAGATAGGGCACTCTCACCTTCTCCTCTGAACAAAGGGGGTCTGTGAACATGCAGAGGGACATTTGCTGCCAAAACCTTTCAAGTACATATAGTTAAATCGTGGTGTTTTAAGATATCTACAGTATATTCTGTTTGGTAATGTGGTTGCATTTTACATAAATGTTACTCTGCCACTAGAATCCCGCATTGATGGGTTTGAATGTTATTATACATTTCTTTGACTTATTGCTAGCTACTCTAAAACAAGTTTCTGAATTATCACAATAGTCACACTGTATACCATGTCTTTGCGACGTTCTTCTATTTGCAGTATCCCACTGAAATAATTTGAAATACTAACAGACTGTGGCCCGTTCCCAAACTCTGACCCATGACCCCATCCCGGGCATACCTTGCTGCTCCTTCACCCCCAGGAATAGAACTAGACTGCAGAGGAAAAACAACGCAGCGATGACCAAGGCTGATGTCAGGAAGGCTTTTCTCTGTGGGAGAAACATGTCACAAGTCATCAGCCAGAGACTGCAGGCTCACTGTGTCAGACACAAATCCATGCACACTATAATGATAACAACTCTCAAATGTAAATTATATAGTGTACATCTATTTTTTTTGTTTTGTTTTGGTTCATTGATTGATTTGTTTGTGTAATAAGTTATTGAAGTGAGTAATGCAGCAACGCAAATCACATATTTCCAATAGTCAAATGTCACCAAACAAAAAAGGGTAAAACTTGAATTTGACCCCTGACCCCTGACTAACTCACAAGAAAAGCGTGACAAAAACAGCAACAATTCCTCCACATTTCTGTAAGCATGACCTCACACTGCATATTTACTGACAGTCTGAACAATGCCTTTGTCCATCAAAGAGGAGTACCGAGATGAGCGGTAACAGGACACCCCTGGGAGGAAAGCAGCCCAGTGCCCAGCCAGTGCTGCAACATGGCTCCCCCTCAGCCTCTCAACATAGCGTGCTTTACCTTTCTTACGGTACATGCTACCACCACAGTCCTCCAGAATTCAGAATTCAATACCGTGCCCTGCAGTGAGGCAGCGTGGGGGGAGGGTGTGGGCTGGGTCTGGTCTAGTTGCTGGCACACCCCGTCCCTCTCTGCGTTGTATACTGCGATGACCTGCCCCTGCACTACGGATCCCAACAGCATGGCCAGGATCTCCACAGTCATCCCTAACAGAGAGAGGGAGAGGTAGGGCGGGTTGAGGAGGTTGTTTTCACACAGAGCGAGATAGAAAGGGCAAGAGAGATGAGCCAAGAACACATCCCACTCACTCAGCTAGTCCTGGCTCTTAGCTCTCTACCCCAGTGGTCAGTTTTCACAAAATTTAGAATGATATCGCTTGTTGGCACGAGAACAAGATATAAACCTCAAAGAAAAAAGCTATGTTATTTGGCCAGAGAACCAACTTGACGAAGACTATGTGGGCACAGCCTGGTTGTACAGGCCTGTGTTGGTCACAGAGCAAAGCAGGTGAGGTGGAGACAGAGCTGCATGTCCTCACAGCACGCAGAACATCCAGTTCCTTGAGGAATGTAATTCAAATGAATCAACCCTAAGCTCCCTGAGTCATCCATTTATAGCAAGCCGCCCCAACTCGTTCAACAGGCAGCCAGCATGTATCCGCCTGTCACACGGTGGGATCACACACTGAAATGTAGCAGGCAATTATGAAATGTTTATAGGTATATATTTAAGATAATATATTGATGTGAGCAGCTAAATTGAGAGAGTGAGAGAAATCCTCAGGTTGACAGCATCTCTTACGATAGGCTGTGGCAGAATCTCGGTCTCTCTGGTCTCCCCCCAGGAACATGTTCATTGAAAAGTAAGGCACGTTGAAACACTTACAAGAGATGGACAAGAAAAGCACAAAAAAATTAGACAAGGTTGGCTGAAGCAGTAAAATGGAAGCAGTTTCACAGACCTGTGAATAGTGCGCAATGCTGTCACCATGGTAACAGAGGACGATGACACATTATGGAAATAGAGCAGAAACCATTGAGACATAATATATCAGATCCTGTGAGTGGGTTGTGAGGAGAATTGGGCAAAGTGTGGGTGAGAATATGGCGAGAATATGAACAGGAAGATGAGAGGGACTTGACGTGACTCGCTTACACTCATGAGGGTCTCGAACATACAGGCTGCGACCAGAAACCAGGGCACGCTGAACGCCTGAGACATGGAGTCTTGCGGCATGAACCACAGCAGCACATAAGACAGAATGGCAAAGGGCATGGAGAGGACGACCCTGCAAACACCATAGTCCTAATTAAAACAGGCAGAACCTAGAGAGGGCTGAGTCGCAGTGCAGGTGGGGACCACATTAAAAAATGAACAAGATAAAGTATTGATTGTCTGGTTTCACACAAACCATGGCATGAGTTTGCCGATGGGCGTCCAGGGGCTCCGGCTCACCAGATAACCAACCAGAGGGTCCGTCACAGCATCCCAGGCCCGGCTCACGAACAGGATCATGGAGACGTAGAAGGGTTCCATCTGGGGGCCATGGGACGTGGGATTTCATGACATGTGAGCTGCTTAACATTAATTGTGTCTCAAAACACATTAGGATGAAGCTTACACCATACCTTCACCACATCCAGCAGAAAGATTTGCATGGAAATGCCCATAGACACTGCAGTGATCTGATATGGAACTCCACCAATTGCATAGCAAAATTTCCTGGCGAAGGGGATTGCCCCCGTCTTCTAGGATGTCAAAATAGATTGGTTGAATATAATTATCTCACAGGTCTATATAAATAATTGTTAGACATTTCACCACAACTATATTGAAGTAACAAAAGTAACACAAATGTATCTCTTCAAATAATGATTTTAAGCTAAAAACAAACAGCCAAAATCTTACCGTCCTGCATTTAATTTGTTGGCATACATTTGGACCGCAGCACTCTAAAGTTGGATTGAATAGCCTCCGACTCTTCTGAGTCGGAGGGTGATCAACAACGGATATGAGACATGTCATTTTAAAACGACGATACAACATATACAACTATGAAACCGTCCGGGTTAAATCCGCCCGAGAGTTGAAAACACGCTGGCTTCAAATGGTCTAGGACCACTTGTGCGCAGTACAGGCACCAATTTGGTCCTTTGACAACAAAAACAGGTTCTACAGCCTTGTTATCTCTGGAAACTTGAGCACAGCCCACCCTTTGAGAGGATGAATGAGTGAGGATTAGTCTTTTGGTTGTACAGGGAGACTACTGGGCTCAGCATCATAAACAAGTAGAGTATATACACTACCGTTCAAAAGTTTGGGGTCACTTAGAAATGTCCTTATTTAAATAAAAGCACTGCTTTTTTTTCAATGAAGATAACATTAAATTAATCAGAAATAAAGTCTAGACATTGTTAATGTGGTAAATTATTTCTAGCTGTAAATGGCTGATTTTTAATGGCATATCTACCGGTATGTAGGTGTACACAGGCCAATTTCCAGCAAACATCACTCCTGTGTTTTAATGGTACATGGTATAGCTCATTGTGTTAAAGGCTAATCGATAAGAAAACCCTTGTGAAAATATGTTAGCACAGCTGAAAATTGTTGAATCAAATTCATGGGTGACCCCAAACCTTTGAATGGTAGTGTACATGTAATCTAATTGATGTGTTCTTTTCAAGAATTCAAACAGTTATTACATTTATGTTAAGCTGTTGGTATTTTAGGTATTCCAGAAACAAATGAAAAATACATTTTGTCATACATGTATTCTTCTGTGGTATGATACATTGTATCAATTGATATTATTCAGCACTTTAAGTCCTGTTTACATAGTGAAATGTAAAAGGGTCACATTTTGGGAAAGCGACTGTGTGGCCTGACCTCTGGTGGTTCATCACTGCAACTGCGATCAACAACCAACCAAGTGTTGAGAAATAAATCTTCCTTTTCCAGAAATCACTCAGATTCACCTACATTACTATCCTAAATCAATACAACCATTTTAATTTGGGTATTTGAGTTGAAAAGACTGAATCATGACCTCAGACTTTTTCCCCCCCAATAGTGATAAAAATGATTTGAAAATATTACTAAAGGCGAGTCATGTCATCAAATCTTTAATGTTTCCTTGGAGAAATCAAGTAATTTGTTGCTCATTTCCAACAACAGAACAGCAGCAAAAAGGCACATCATGATAAGAAAAGGCCCAACATAAAAAATTAAGAAATATCAAAATATTTCTCTAAACGTAAAAATGTGACCCGATAGTTTTTTGTAAACAGAACAGGACAGCCATCACTAAATAAATAAACCACCTACAGCAGCCCTCAACATACTACTTGTTTTGGCCAGAGTCTCCTTTGAGGATTTATGTCAAATTAGGAAAACTTTGTAAAAAATCCATGAGCCTACATATTGGTGCTCTTACTGTCCTTGGCTTCCTGGCGGATATTATACAGCCACTTGATCACTCTGGCATTCCTCTCGATGACCGAAACGCCGTAAGGCACGCGCGCTGCTCCGCCCCCTTCCTCGGCGTCGTCCTCTTCCTCCTCCCCCTCCTGACACTCGGACCCCGGAGCGCTGGCGCTGCGAAAGCGGGCTATGGAGACGATGTCCGAGCCGGGCCCCACGGCCAGTTCCTGCACCTCCGAGGGGTCCAGGCCGCACAGGTTGAAGAAGCGCTCCAGCTCAGTGCCGGCCCGGGAGCAGCGGTCGCTCATGTCTGACTTGGAGCGCGTCAGGGAGGGCCGCTTCCTGGAGCTGGACGAGGACAGACGGGTGACGGCCGGGGAGGACGGGGGGAAGACCAGGGGGCTGGAGGCCTGGGGAGAAGGAGGGAGCAGCCTGGGAGGAGGAGGAGGAGGAGCAAAGGAGGAGGAAGAGGTCCTCGGCGGAAGTGCTGGCGGTTCACCCGGAGGCGTGGCGGTGACGTCGGGTTTCAGGGGCACGCGGAGGGGTTTCAGGGGCGTGGGGGGCGCCATAGGGGACCTCTGGGGGAACAGCCTCAGGTTGGACGAAGCCGGGCGGAGGGGGTGCAGGCCCTGCCAGGTCATGGGGTAGAGCGGCTGTCGCATGTACTGCAGCGGGCGGGCGGGG
>OMLJ01080868.1:0-12402 GCA_900302595.1 Gadiculus argenteus | reverse complement strand
AGAGAGAGAGATCTCTTGGCAGCATGGAGCACCATCTGCATGCACCATTAACTTCAAACTCTACAATAAACCCGCTTTTGACATCTTCATCATCATCCTGTGTTTGGAGAAGCCCCGGGGAAAGCCATCTTCGTTCTGGCCTCCCCCACACTCCACTTAGGTGGCCACACTCCTCCACCTGCATTATTACTCCACCTGGCAGCCCAGCTAGGTGGAGTAACGCAGCCACATAGGTGTATCTTGACAGGTGGTGCTGGCTCGGCAAGGTTCTAGTAATGAGAGCCTTTAATGGGGATGATAAGAGTGGTAAATTGGCCAATAGAAAAAGGTCTAAGAGATGAGGAATGAGTAGAATACTACATTTGAGGTGTAAGGGTGTTTGTGTTTGGTGTTGTATTCTAACAATAGGAGCTCGGCCCGTTCAAGTCAAGTGTGCGTTCAGAAGGAAATCAACTCTGAACGTAGGCCTGCTCGTCTGGAGCCGCTCGCCTCCCGACTGGATTATGAGGACTCAAAGCCCTGTCTGACTGCTCCCCCGCTCTGGGTTTAGTAACGGCTTTCTGTTTTTTGAGTCCACCCTTCTCCCTGGAAAACGGAAACACTCAAGGATCTTATGAAGTGGGGCTGTGTTCAGTTTGTGCTGGTGTGTGTGTGTGTGTGTGTGAGTGTAAGCATCCTTGGTCATCCACCGGCCGTAATAAGGGCTGCAAAGTAGGGCTGAACGATTAATCGAATTCAAACCGACATCGTGATGTATTAGAACGCGATATGCAAATCGCAAAGGCTGCGATTAAAAAACAAATCTATCTATTTAGTGTTTTTTAGTTTTTTACTGTTACTTTTACTGACTGGAGATCAGTAAGATTCAAATGTATATATTTTTAAAATAAAGATTAAGTTATAATGAATAATAATGCATGAATAATCAATTCATGCATCAATTCATTTCAACGCATAGGCCTGGCCTAACAGAAAGAGCAGTTTATATGTTGACCGCTTCCAATGTTGTGTTGGTCATACTGCAGAATGATTTATTGCTTGTTTAGTGA
The DNA here is from genome assembly GCA_900302595.1 of Gadiculus argenteus. NCBI lineage: Eukaryota > Metazoa > Chordata > Actinopteri > Gadiformes > Gadidae > Gadiculus > Gadiculus argenteus. Next base: position 11,353 of record OMLJ01080868.1, on the reverse strand, counting down.
ATAATACAGAACATTAAAATAACAATAATAATCGCATACTAAATCGCAATCACAGTATTGGTCGAAAAATAATCGCAATTTGATTATTTCCCCAAATCGTTTCAGCACTACTGCAAAGAGTGGGCTATGCTCGTTCAACTGGTCTAATGTGTGTGTGCTCTCTGGTGATGCAAGCAAAGGGATAAATGCTTCAATGAGAAGGGCGAGAGAATCCTGTGTTGTGTGTTTGTGTGACTATCATCATCATCATCATCATCATATGTATCAATGAGTAGAAATTCTATGTATGTAGAGTAAACAGTGCCCAACGTGGGGGAACAAATGAATGGAGGGGGTGCTTGAGGAAAAAAGGGGTCCATCTTACCAAATGGGTACCAGCTGAACCATGGAGAGATGGGAGGAGGCAGCGCAGAGTTGTTGTTGTTGGTTTAAATTAGTCTGGATTTGATTTGATTTGAATATGAAGGAACAAATATGGATAATTTAGTTGAATGTATTGACGTTCATTTGGGATCCTGGGAGTTTGCAGCTCAGAAAGTTATTAATTGGTCTCATGGGGTGTGGTTTGGCGTAACAGCTATAGTGGTATGCACTCAAGTAAAGCACATGAATATTTCAGACAAATTAGAAATTTCCCTTAAAGATTCTTAGTTTCCGAAAGTTTCTTAGTTTAATATTCATCATCACTTGGATACACAGTGACTTTGTTTTCATCCTAACCCTAATCGTTGATTTAATAATATATCAAATAATAATTGGTTGTCTATACAGCTGCAATTCCAATCTTGCAAGATTGCAAGATTAGATTTAAAGATTCAATTCCCCTTGAAGGCAATTAAAGCCTCGTTAAAAAGTGTTGTAAGATCTAAGTGTTTCACAGTACTATCCAATCTGGTAGTTTGTGTTCAGTCATTTTAAAAGCGCTGAACTGAATCCCAATTCATTTCTACCAGGTAAATTAGGTCATGTGTTTGTGGATAGAGAGGCAAACTGCTGCAACATTCTCAACGTTAACAATGTCCAAAATGCAGCCATGTCTGCATTTTTGTACATTTTTAACGTTGGACACATTATCTAATTTTCCTTCTTGTATATCTCTACATTCTGCATTCCAGTGATGAGTAAGGCAGCCCAGAGTAAGATGTAAAAGGTGCAAACCTTTTACTATTTCCACTTAATAATATATCCACCACACATGTTTGAGGCTTTATATAAAAGGCAGCTGGCGTGCTGAAGGACTGGATCCTACACCTGAATATTAAGTGAAAAGGACCGGGCTAGTGTACACTTCAGATGTTTACTTTTTTTAATTGGTAATGCCACAGGTGTTCCCACTGAAGTCCCCTTTCTGACGCACACAGGCTTTTTAAGTGGAGCGAAAATGCATTAAAGTTTTGAATGACACTTCGGGAGTGATGTAAACACTCATTACCCAATCCCGTCTTCAACAGCACCGTGCTTAGCCCTTTAATTAAATTTGTGATATACTCCCAGCTGGCGTTACAAGCGCATTCCTTAGCACTGACAAAGTGGGGTCTGAAAGCAAACACAGCCTGGAAAAGAGTGAAGTTGCAAAGCAGTTTCTTTGGTGAGTCGTGAGATCTTCTCCAGACTGGGGCGATGAGTTGTCTGCGTCGATTGAAGAGCTAACTAACCGGTTTCCGGCTGGTGCCACTCAACTAGTTTTGGCGAGCTGTCGTCTATTCTCTCCGACTACCCAGGGAGAGCCCCACACAGGTGGCTCCGATGGAGACGAGCAGACGGACCAAGGGTGCACAAGAGAAGACAGATGGGACGGTCACGTGACTTAATGACAAAGAAGGAAAGAGCCAAGTTAGACAAGAGCGGAGGGACGGTTTGCTTTCCCCAGTCAACACTGCAGGGATGGCTTTAGATGGCCATCCTTTAAAATGCTCCACAGATGACATTCGAAGACTAACGCCCCTTGCCCACTGCATCCGTCCGTCAATGGATCTCACCGACTTTGCACGGGGCGATCCTGAAATGCATTGTGGGTCCGTCCGTTACGTTGGCTCCGTCTCTTGCGTTCAGAAGTTGAGAAAATGTTTACTTTTCAGGCTGTGACGGATCCGTCAGCTAATCAGATCACGTTATGTGGGGCAAATTCCACTGAAGGCGTGTCCCCCCGTCCGTCAAACACGCCTCCCGACGACCGTTGATGGACGGATGCGGTGGGCAAGCGGTGTGGAGTCAGTTGAGGTCTCTCAGGCCATGTAGTCAAAGGGGTACAGTGTTTCCCACACAGACCATTGTGTGGCGCTGCACCACACAATAAAACCTAGCTCCACAAATTGATTGATTGATAGGAATGTGGTCGTGTGAACCGAAAGTGACCGAAACCGAAAATGACCAAAACCGAAACCGAAAGTAACAGAAAATGACGAGACGGCCCTCGCTTGCACCCCCCCCCGACAAATTAAAATGAGGGCCTAAAAATTCATGGGGGCACAACACATTGTCTGTGGGAAACACTGGGGTACAACCTTTTTCTTCATTAGGGCTACATGTTTGATCACAGCTCGACCCAAGTATACATCACTGTGTGCTCTTGTCATTGTCCTTTGTTAAATTAAACCTTGCATTAGTACGCCCTACCCGACTACCATCTCGTCTAAAAGTAGGACAGAAAACGTGCTTGGTCTGAGTCAATCTACCAAGCCCTTACATGTGGCCAGTCTGGGACTAATCGTGCCACTATGTTGCGGCGGCAGACAGATTATTCCGCTGCAAGCACTAGCAGTGCAGGTTTATCCAGCTAGCAGAGTAGCTTCCTCACAGCTGTGCTGGCACATCCAGCCAGAGAGATGGTGCTGATTATCCCCAGTCCATTTCATCCAACACCATGCATGACCTTTCCGTATTGCTAGGACATGAAATGTGCCCAACTCCCTCCTTTTCCTCTGCTCTCCTCTTGCCTCCTCTCTCCCCCTCCCCCCCCCTAACATCTGAGGGGAGGGGGGTGGGGGCTTCTGCGAGTGAGAGGTTCCAGCCTGCTCAGATAAATGTCAAGGGGTTGGGTTACGAACATTGAGATGTGTGGCTTCTCCCTGTAAAGTGGTTTTAATAGCAACACATTCTGAGCTCATGACATCAAGAAGTGTGGTGTAATGCTGGCGTAAGGCAAGTAGCCCTACACTTATACCTAGCCTAGCCTACCCCTCCAGGCCCCGGGTGCAGATTTCACGCTGCAAGCTAGCGTTGCCAGATTGGGTCAGATTCCCCCGCCACCAATCTGACCGGGTGGAGAGCTGGGGTTCCTTTACTGAACAGGCTCACATGTCACTGCATCCAAGGAAATCCGAAACCTCTAGCTACCGAAATAAGGTTTACTATGAAGTGTGACTGAAGTGCGGATGAGCTTGATGTAAACTTTTTTTAATCTGTGCACAGACACTCCCCGGTAACTAGGCAGCATCGGACTGGAAAGGGAATATCGTCAGAATGCAACACGTCTACCGGTTAAGCGGAGAACAGGTTTCCCCTCGGGGCAGTAGAGCATGTTGTTAAATGAAGCCCAAAAGTAATATTTTCAATTTCTGTTTCTGTTAGGGGGGGGGTGGGGGACTTCTAGTTCGGTGCACACCGTGCTGACAGAACCTAGAGGTACAAGGAATCATTTAGTGTGTTTTTGATCTCCCCCTCCTGCCATCAACTGCTGCTATGTCTGTGAGCTACTCTGCAAATACAGTTAATCCACGATAAGCAGAGTGACTGTGTGGATGTGTGGCTGTGGCTGTTTGCTTTCCAGTAAGTGTTCTAGTATAATTATGGTAGGAAACTAAGAAATGAGGACAAGAATAATATTAATTAAATACACTACCCTAATTAATAAACAAATATGCCACATCCCGGTAATAGTGACCCAAAAAAAAATAATGCTATCCTTTTAGACCTCAGCGCAAAGGATGCAGATCTTCGGAGTGCAGATGTCAAAGCATATCCACAGTTTAGAAGAGAGAAACTATGTAGGGAATATATCATGTTCTAAAACATTAAATGGTTATTTGAGTAAATCTGCTTCTGTGACCGAAAAAGCGTACCAATGCTACCAGATGATGACCATTGACCAAAGCAGCACTTGGTGTTGGTAATTATGTGCACTGAAATTAGGAACACGAAATGGAACCCATTAAATATCCCTCTGTCATGGTATTAAGCCTGGACAGTTGGGTTCATTATGATTAAACTTGGCTATGGGAGCAACGAAACAACAAACTCAAGTCTCTCTTCTGTTTCTGCCTTTTTGGAATTCCATTACATATTAATCGTAGAAAAGAGAAAATAATGATGACAGGAGAACTTATTCAAGAGGAAACAGGTTTTTTTTTCATGTATTTAACGAGAGACCAACCATCAAACAAAAACTTGACGGTTAGCTTCTGGGTGAAATCATCCAGCCATGTAAATGTGAAGAGATCTGTTCAAGCTGTGCATGTTAACTTAACTGTATACAATCGATTGGAGTGATTGTCTTCTACACACAAAACCCTGAATCAAGAACAGTTGATTGATCCATCCTGTAATGATCTTGTCAAGCACAGTTTAAGCGGTAAAGTATTGAATAGCCATGCTCAGTAATAAAGCTATCTTGACAGGGCAGTGAACCTTGTGTTATGTTTTAAACAGTGTTATATGTCATGATGGTCAACAAATAATCATCTATGTCATTCTGTATGGAATGTCATTTGAGTCAATATTAGATCAATATACAAATAGATAAGGCTATGAAATAAATGAGGCAATTAAGGTATGAATATATAAATGTACACATACTGGAATAAATAACAGTTTCAGGGGAGTTTCATTTCATAATGTCTCATCCATTTATTTAATGGAACATTTATTTCATAATGCCACATGAAATAAAGGGCGAGAAACACACTGATAGTATAACACCACGGTGTGTGTGGATGTGTTGAGCTCTGTCCAGGCAGAGGTTTACTTTCACTCCTGCTTCGTTTAAACGTATATAGCTTCTCGGACGCTGATAGTATAACCCCAGAGTCTGTGGCACATTTGATATACGACAACGTTCATTATAACGCTCCTAGACAACAACAGTACTAAAAAAGTACCAACGTTTGGTTGGGCTGTAACCATGGTGATAACAACGCCGCCATCCACCCTAGAACTGTCAGACAAAAACATTTTTATTTTTTTATCTCGTGTTCGAATTAGAGTTGATTCATGGGGTTCACCTACACTTAAGTCCATGGTGGACTTAAGGTGGACTTAGGTCCAACCCATGGTGGTCTAGTGGTGTTACCTGAAGACTGAACCGCTCAAACCATGACGTATAAAAGGGCAAAACGAGAGGCGATCGATCACTTTATTGCGGCGGGTGAATATTTCTTTAGCGTCGGTTCTCGTGTAATGTTACGGTTGTCACAACAACTTGCTTACTCAACCCGTTTACCGTCATGGCGTGTAAACTGGCAGAAAAACAGGCAGTATTTTTTTTTTAACCACGAATCAGCGAATAACCCTTTGAACTCGGGACAATTCTGAGTGGGATCGTTGCGGAGCCCGCTGGGCTTGTCAGATAATACCACGAAGCAGGAAGCAAGGAGCTCCTCCCCCTCAATCTGCTTGAATTCCTTAATTAACTTGTCGACTTGACCAACCAATGGAAGAGGTGAATGCAATCGAATAACACTTATCAGCTCAAATCATAAAAAGGTCAAGGAACTGTGGTGTGATGGCCAACCCTCTGAGTGTCAAGCTAGAGAGATAACTCTCCAATTTAGCATTAATGCTTTCATTCAGTCACATCAGGTCCCTTCCATGGCAACAACAAAATAACCAATAGGCTTTTGCCAATAATCAGTTTCCATAGCGATGTAACCATATTGATTGGTGGGGGTGGGCGCTCAGTTAGTGTAGATTTGATGATTGATGATTGGTGTGTTTGCCATTTGCGGCCATAATCGTCAGCTTTGAGGAGAGGGCGAATGCCTTGCTCAAGGGTAAAACCACAGCACCCAATCCATTGCCTGGGGGGGTTTCTACCATCTCAGACCGATTTGACCGTGTAAAGCAAAAATCATAAAGATAAGATAGTCTGGGAGTGGGACACAACACACTATAATTGGCAGAAACTTATTCGCTGAGTATACAAATTGCAGCTGTGAAATGCCCTGGATTGTATTGGCTTAAGTATTTATCTATATGTATTATAGAGTGATTTGGACAAAAAGGGAAAGAAGAGGCCGATGCTATCTGAGGATCAGCAATATCACAAGGTTGAACCAATTTCCAGGAATATTAAGTTCAACAGATAGAACTCTTAGACAAGCAGGTCTAGTCTGCGGAGCGGTTTAGCATAATTCATAATAGAGTTCTGAGCAGAACGACAGATTGAACACTTACTGTGGTGTTCTGCATTTCCAGCCCTGGGCTGTAAACAGGATTATTGTGTTCCAGAAATAGATGAATTATCTATACATGTTGTTCCTTCATTAACATCTCACCAAACAAAGTAATAAACTTAAAAGGTAACTAAATATATGTGTGGGGATTGCAGTCAATTAGGGACAATACAATAAAGGCCTACATGCAACATTACCGAAAGAATATAGTCTGACCTCAATAGTCAACAAAAACGTCTAAAGCTAATACGTTTAAAACAGTAATTTATTTTATCAGGGAAAAAAAAGCTTATTCATGAGTTAATTCTGTACTAATTCTGAACCACTTTGTACTCCTATGAGATGGAATGGTTTGGTGATCTGTTGACCATTCCCATTTGTTTATGTGACCTTGTCAATGTGTTCGAGCTCCAAACTGATAAAGCTATATTGAAGTTTAGCTGGCAGTCTATATTGTATTAATTGTCCACCATTCTCTTAAGTCTTCCATAAATGGGATTTTTTATTTTGGAGAACGGCTATGACAATCTTGAAATCTTTAAACCTCTTTTTTTATCAGAGGTTTAAACTCTCGTACCAATTTGAACTCAGCTGCAAATGTCTGTTCCAGGCAATTTACAAAAGGAAATTGCAAACTACCTCCAATTTATCAAGTTCCTAAATTATGGAATAGCCTACCAAAGTACAAAATGTCAAGGTATGCTCAGTGGGAACTTTTAAACAACTAAAATGATCTATTCAGCCAAGCAGAAAACCAGCATCTCTTTTGTACCTTAGTGTCTTAGGGTAAAGCATATTAGTACATGCTATGTTCTAAATAAAACTTTCATGTACGGTTAATGTACAGTTTGGACTTGATCACAACTCTAGAACATTTCTCGTCACAATATAACAGTGAGGAAAAACAAAAACATCAAGTTAAATGATTAGAGCTCCCCACCAAATCAATCCATCAATGAGTCAGCCTCCAATGGCAGATCCTTATCGTTATCTCACTCAACACAGTAGCCCTTGTTCTTCTCAAAACGTATCCACAACACCTCTGCAATATATACAACTTTATATTTGCCTTCTATATCTTACTTGCCTTACCACAAAGTCACTGCATTTGTCTCTGGGCCACCCTATAAAGTGCCTGAATCGTCGTTTGAAATACTGCCGGTATCACATCTGCACTGGATGAAAGATGGCTTGCTTTGTTTTGGCCCAGGATATGAGCTACACTGGTTGAATACATTCGGAAAAAGGCTGATGTTATTGTAGCTTTGGGGGTAATCATTTTGCCTTCTTCACAAACCATTTATTCTCCAATGTTTATTTAGGTTTTTGTGGAGATTGCCCTGTATCTCTGCGCCAAAGGACCCATAACGGTTACACTCCGCATCCTCTTGTTGTAAAACTTTAAGAGGCCAAAGAGACTTCCAAACGCATTCAGCTGGTTCTCTGTACTGGCCTCAGTCGCTCACATATCAACATCGAGCCTCTGAGACTAAAGAATCATCTATCTCTTTCTCCATCCACCTATATCTATCCATCTCACATCTATATATCATATATATAGATACACATATACAGTGTGTGCGTGCGTGCGTGTGTGTGTCTCTATATATATATTGTGTGTGTATATCTATGTATCTATCTATCTGTATATATATATATCTATCTCTCTATATATTGTGTGTGTATCTCTATGTATCTATATATATCAATCTATCTCTCTATATATCTATCTATCTATATCTATATATATAGTGACTCATAAATTACAGGTTAATTTCCTAAACACAACCCCATCTCGTGGAGCTTAAACCGTGCTTTGTATTACGGTTAAATAATGAATGGCTCACGTAACTCACTGTACAATATTTCAGAAAAGCATCCTTTCACAATGAGTAATTAGAAACAACCTGTACACAGTAATGGCAGTGCTCACCCTGACAAGATGCAGGATTATAAATATAAACTTGAAGTGGGGAAATGCGTTCACCTTGTTTATTACAGGGAATTATTGCAGGCATTTTGAGGGATTAGGAAAAAACGTTAATAGGTGCTGGAAAAGGGTCCCAAAATATCAACATTTGTTACAGAGCAACATTACAAAAATGGGATTTCCTTGATAAATAACATTTGGAAACCCGTTTAATACTCGCTTTTGCAATATCATAGGTATACACAAGAAGTCTGCAGAACAGTCAACTGCATCACCGAGGTCCCCTGGCAGGTAGTTTACGCATCCTTGTTACAGTGATTCTCCCTGGCTAGCAGTCCATGCAAAACCCTGGGCAGATCTGGCTTCAGTTTGGCAGATCTGGCTTCCGGCTGGTCTTCAGCCAACAGTTTGGCTGGTGAAACAGGTCAAGGGTCACGCCTGTCATAGTTAGCTTTTTCGAGTGTGGTAACAACAGAATGTGTAGCAAGTGTTGCTGCAACTCAACTACACAGAATTAGAATCGCTTAGCAGGACTGTTAATACGTCCTTAAACCGTAAGGGTGTGCCCATTCTGTGTGTTTCATTATTTTCTTTTACCTTATAATTGTATGTTATATGGTACTTTATGCGGTGGCATGTGGCTCAGGAGGTAGAGCGGGTTGTCTGGTAACCTGAAGGTTGCTAGTTCACGCCCCGGCTCCTCCTAGCTAGAGTGTCGAGGTGTCCCTGAACGAGACACCTCACCCTAACTATGGCTATGAATGGGTGAATATAAAGGAAATATTGTGCTTTGAGTGGACACCGGTTAGAAAAGCGCTTTATAAAACGCAGACCATTTTATACCATAATCTCACTGTAAGTATCTATTGTGAAGGGCTTTGTTACCTCAATTCAAAGTTCCCCAATAAATTAAAGGAATCTTCCTTCTCCTTATTGTTAGTGTAGCCCCCAGTGTGTGTGTGTGTGTGCCATCTCAACCAGCTGTGTGGTTATTACCAGAGGGCAGCGTCTCCCGGCAGCACCGAGCCTTCTCAAAGCCCAATGTTTGTGCTTTATAAGCCATGCGTCCCCCCGAGGGCCAAATTAGAGAGAAAGGAAAAACAGCCACAGAACATCATTTCCTCCTCAGTGTTAAGGAGCAAACCTCTCAGTCAAATCAGCCTGGAAGCAGAAGGAAAATATCTGCACAGAGCGCAGAGAGGTGTAGGAAGGAGGATAAAATAAAAAAACAGAGCCGTGTGGATGTTTTGCCTACTGGACGGTAAAGCGAGTCACGGGGACGCAGAGCGAAGATGAGATCACACCAGGCTGTTAACATGGCGGGTGATGATAGCTGTGGTCCCCCCATGCATATTCATCCAGGTACATAGAAGGGCTGTTATACTCAGCTCCTAATGATATGTTTACGGTGTATCTATGCACACCCATCTGCAGAAGGCCCAGCCAGAGAAATCCCCCGTGTATTTTAAAAAGGTATGTGTGGGATGGGGGATGGGTTTATCAGACAGAAATGTGGAGATGCATGCTGATGAATCCCTAGCAGTGCCCACCGAAGAAACACACACACACATATACACACACACACTCCGTCACAGAGTTACCATCACAGCTGAATCGCATCGGAAATCTAATCTCGCTCCTCTAATCGCTGCATTTCATTACCTTGACGAGATCACGAAGAGTCCGCCCTGCTTTGATCAAAGAGTTTAAGTCTTATTTGTGGCTACGCTCCACCACTTTACTCACACCAAGGTTGGTGCACTCAGAACAATTACCGTGATATATCGCTTACTTCAAAAGTTACTTCATTAGATGATTAGATAATCTGGGCAGAGTCTAAAGTAGTAATGTTTTCGTAGAAGTAGCAGGGAGTTGTACTGAAGTCCAGTCCATGGCTCGTGGTCAGATCCAGTGCATGAAGTTCAGTTCTGCAGTCCTTCTCAAGCTTCACACAGAGCACATCAGAGCCACCCCCACGCTGTGAGCCAAGGCGCCTCTTCTCTGGCTATCAAGAAATCCAGCCAGCGTCTTCTCAGAGACTGACAGCCGCAAATCCACTCTGGTATCAGATCTCAGACGTGGAGAATACCGTGCGACGCTGACAGCAAGGGAGATAAGGGGCGTCAAGGAACTGGGGAGCAGGGTTTCCTGCCCGATTCATCTCCTCGCTGCCATAATGCGGGCAATCCAGTTTCTGACGATTTATTTTTTTAAACTGCTGCCACATTTTCGAATAATGCAGTTTCAGATCGCTTCAGGGTGAAGGGCGACAATGGCAAGGAGATCAAGTCCTGACAACTTTTTGTCGGTCAACTATTCTCCAGAAGCAGTGGATATATAAGTCACTGATTCAACCCATTACTTTATGTCTTAAATGTATGATTCTATTATAATTGTATGATGTACTGATGTGTTCTGATAGGTGTCGTTAAAGAGCCGATAGGGGTTAAAGCCATGATGCTCAGGATGATGGAGATTTAATTCAACACCGCTGGGATTCAAACACCCTAGCCACTACACCAGTACCAAAGGGATGATTTACATTTACATTTAGCAGACGCTTTTATCCAAAGTGACTTCCAATAAGTACATTTGTCATAAGAAGTGCCGCAATATATCGCTATCGGTACAGTAAAGATATTCATAGAACCAAGTGCATGTACTGACAATCGTCGAACCAACCTATTCCCCATGTATAGCAGTGATACTAACTACTGTAGATGCTACACAAATGACTATACTACTAAAACTATACAAAATACAACATATGTTGATGATACTAGCTCACTAGCTGTTACCCAACACCCTAGCCACTACACCAGTACCAAAGGGATTGGTGATATCACGGTTTGACAAATCCTTTTAAAACATTGGGTGCAAATATATGCATGAAAAAGGCTTTATTATGAAATTAGTTGAGAGATGGTATTCCCCAGATAATGTCTGAAGGCCAGTTGGAGGAAGAACCCTCGCAGCGCTAAAACGCCTTCGTTTCCGATCATCCGGTACTCTGCGCCTTGTCTCAATAAACGAT
>OMLJ01080863.1:0-13911 GCA_900302595.1 Gadiculus argenteus | reverse complement strand
CCAGGGGGCTTCAGCCTGCGGCAGCTCTTGGAGCTACTCAGGATGGTTTCCCATCCAGGGTTGATTTCCCATGCAGGGGACCTCAGCTTTGCCTCCTTGACTCCTTGTGGAGTCTCCCGGAGAGACGCAGGGAGGACTCCCATCTAGGCCTCGGATGATTGTACGATAAGCCTAGGATCATTGTTTGTATGGATTATTGTTATGTTGTTAGTTTGCTGTATGATCGTTTGTATTTGACTGTACCATTATCCAAATATATGACCATAATTGTTATAAGTTCCGATGACACTTAATTCCACCCAGTTTGGTCAGTTTATGATTGACTTGGCTCAAAATTCGGACCACAATACGAATATCTTTATTATAAAGTAAAGGATGTTGACAATTACATAGATGTTTAGGCAAATTAGGGAATGGGTCAACAAATCATCCTTGTATTTCTGAAGTTGAGTGAGTGATTGGTAGGTTTAACGATGAACTGCTGTTGCTTTATGTTTTAGGTGGTTTGGAGGCATACTGGTATTACACCAGAAGACGTGCCAGAGAATGTCAAAATAATGAAGTGGCTACCTCAAAATGATCTGCTAGGTACGTACATAAATTATTTTAATATTTAGAAATATGATTATTATATTTGCAACACTTACTGATATAGGTGTATACATTTAAAGTGCAAGAAAAAATAAAATAGATTAGTCAGAGCTGTTATAAATGTTGGTATTGTTGACATTAGCAATAAGTAAAAATACACGAAATATATAATAGTACACATTTGTAAATACAGGTATTTTATATAATCTTGCAGCTACGGTTTTGTTTAAACCAATTGAAACTGCCCCTCTTTGGTCTTTGAAGTGGGCTTCATAACATTGTTCCCCTGTTCTGTTCCACACAGCTCATCCCAAGGCGAAACTCTTCCTCACTCACGGAGGCTCCCATGGCATCTATGAGGGCATCTGCCACGGCGTTCCCATGGTGATGATGCCACTGTTTGGGGACCAGCCGGACAACGTTCATTACATGGTGACCCGTGGAGTGGCAGTCGTCATCGACACGTTTGAAGTTACCACAGAAAGAGTGCTGGAGGCCATTAACAAAGTCCTCACTGATACAAGGTACAGGAGAATACTAAATAATTTCTGTTTTCTGATAGTAAGAAGTAAGAAACATAGAAAGGATTAGGAGGTGTGAGGGGGAGGGGGTGATATCATAAATAGATTATCTCCAAAAAAGGGTTGATAAGGGTTTATATGGGTCAATCCTTTTCTCCCAAATCAGATTGTAGTGCAACAGTATTTCTTATTTAGTATTTTCAATTTTAAAACACAAGAAAAACTAAAGCAGAACGAACATAATCCTGCTGAGCTCAGCCCATTTACTTGCTGGCAATCATAAATAGTCACTTTTCTTGATACATGTCTACAAATATGTATCATGAAAGTTTAGATAAAACTAAAAATAAATGAATGAATAAGCTAAACATGGCACACAATCTCTGAAATGCATAGAAGGGATGGAGTCTGTGCATTTGTGGAGTTCTTCATAAATTACAATATACGGTTTGTTCAAAAAGGCATCCCAACCAAGCCTTGCAAAAAATATTTTTTATTGAGGTCAACATTGCGAGTGCTACTTTAAAAGACCTTTAAAAAATGGTCAAGTACAAGTAATATGGACAAGTAATATGGTGACAACCTTTCCCTACTCTCTGTTCCAGCAGACGTAGAATACAAATGAGTTTATACAAGTATGTACAAGTATTTAGTATCAGGGAGACAATAAAATATAGTTTTTGTATTTGGAGAGAATACGGAAGCACCTTTTTTCTTGACTGTATTGATTTGTTCACTTAGAGGCCAATTGAAAGGGAACCAAAGTAACTGTACCATCACCAACGCACTCAGATAAAGGCTCCGTAAAGCCCACTGTAGAAATTCTTCTGAAAGCTTCACGCACTCAATTACGAATATTTGTTCATATCTCCGTAGCAAAACAAGAACAAGGCCTGACTCCGCCACTTTTAGCTTTGGAACTATTCCCCTTTCAGCAAAACAATATTTATTTCGGTTTCACTATTTGAAGGATTCAACTGCATGTCGACCGTCCCCTCTTCCCCCAACCCCCCCTCCTCTAGCTACAAAGAGAAGATGGAGGATCTCATGTCAGTGCATCTGGACCAAGCCGTCAACCCCCTCGACCTGGCGGTGTTTTGGACCGAGTTTGTCATAAGACACAAGGGGGCGGATCACCTGCGGCCCGCGGCCCACAACCTCAACTGGATTCAGTATCACAGCCTGGACACGATGGGCTTACTGGCCGCTATTGTCATGGCTGTCGCCTTCCTGGTGGTCAAATGTTGCTGCTTCTGCGCGCGCAAGTGTGGCGTGCGAGTGGCAAAGAAGAAGAAGGTGTTGTAGTTCTCTGGAGTTGTAGATCTATTGTCTCCTTTGAAAGAGACGGTATGAGATGAACAAGATATACTGTTAAAGAACAATCCTGGACGATCAATCCGTCATAGCTAAACCAACAGCCTACCTGAGTGTACAAAGAAGGTTTGTAACAACTTTCTCCCTACTTTAATATTTGCCTTCACATGTTGTATTCTCTGTTCTCACTGTATGATTTCCCGTATGGCCTGGAGTGAATTGAAATGAAGGGGGTAGACTCAGTAACTGCAGGTCACAGCTGCTGATCAAAACTGTATTGTAATATGTCATATTTAATAATTACATTAGTAATGTAAAATTGTAGTTATTACATTAGTTAATGCAGTTATAAGCATTAACTAGAACTTAACTGAAAAATGATTTACAGTTAACCAGTGATGCCAGTAACGCGCTAATCGGACTACTTTATGTCCAAGTTACTGTGCGTTACTATTTCTGTAATTTTCCTTAGTACAGATATATATTTTTGCTTTCTTCTTGCCTCTCGTTCAGTGACTACATGTGCGGGTCACGCAGACGTGCAGGAAGATTGAGTCTATACGGTTCTCATAATTGAGCCTTCTCACAACTGCAGAACGTGATATTTGTCGCCGTTTCGTCTGTTTTGTTTACGAATAAAGTAACTTGTAGGCCTACTCTAACTTAGTTACTTTTACAATCAAGTAATCAGTAACTTAACTATTTTTTTAAAATGAGTAATCAGTAACATATTACTTTTTCAAGGTAACTGTGGCAACACTGCAGTTAACTAAGGTATTCATGTACACATAATTTAATAAGGTTAGGGTTAGCCCCCTAATTGGTAAATTATTACTTTTTACAGAATGTACAGATTCTGTGGAAGTGCATTTTGTGGGAACGCGCCTGCTAGAAATGCCAAGAAGGGCAATATAGCACTTTATTGTTCACTTTCTTCACTTTGTTGAGAACATAACAGTGATTCGCCATACAAGTACCATAGTTGCTATTGACTTTTGTGGCAGGCACATTCCAGCGAATTAGGCAGAATACAGTGATTTAAAGAAATGATATTGGTAACGGATGTAAGCTTTGTACTCAACAATGTAATATAATGTTTTGTAAAATCGAATTTCAAAATGTAATGTGTTGGTCTGAAATAATTAAATGTAGAGTTTGTAACCACGGGATGCTTCAAAAGTCAAGCATTGTGCTGCACCACAGTAGTAATATCATTCTCTGATAATATCCATTGTGGACCAAGCCGTGGTGGCAAACATATTACGGTACTTCAGCGATGGCGCCATCGTGTGTTCAACGACACGCACTGCAGTTGTAGAAATGCATTAGTTTGCACAGCGTAAAGTGTTTAAAACATATTATATTTCAAAATGAATAACCGTACAGTATCTTGTGGTGTTTGAAATACTTGTTTTTTTAACCAAAGGTAATGCGATCTCAATTACCGGTAATTGAGATCGCAGTGGACTAATGGGGTTAATGGGGTTAATTGTTATCGTTTCCGTATTGGCCAGCGAGGAGTCAATCAGCAGCCCGTAATCAGCGGAGCGCTTCAGTGGAGTTCGAGCGACAGAGACAATACTGACGATATGAGGTATTCTATTGTGCGTTCATGATTAAGTTAAGAAACTTAAGAAAGACGCAATGATTTGCTTAAATATCGCTATTGATCAAAGGCTGGTTTGGTAGTTTCAGCCTTGTTTGTTTATCTGTTTATCTGAGCTACTGATATGTTAAACTGCCGTTGGCCAATTTTATCTTAAAGTAATTAACTGTGGTACAGCTCACTCAAGCCCAGCCCAAGCCCTTTTCCATTCACTTCCGATGAAAGATCTGATTATCTATCCTTCTGTTGAGATAGTGTCCCCTGAGGAAGAAATAAATCAGCTTCTCTACACAAATTGCCCCTTGTCATATTTAATAATTACATTAGTAATGCAATGTAACTTGCTCACTGATTTTCAAAGTTGATGCTGCTCCTTAGGGCTCCGGTTCGACACTGGAATTGTCTTGCATGCAATTCTGTATCTGCCTCTGCGCCTTTGGACGTGTCAAGGTCTGCGCCAAAACGTCCCCCTTTCAGAATCAACCTCAGACCCTAATGCGTGGGTGTGGCCAAAAAAAAAGCCTGGGACTGAAAAAGTCCTGGGTGGTATACGGCTTATGACTTGGCTACTTCATGGTTCATGGGTCTCTAAGGCCTCGTCTTGGTGACCTCTGTGGAAACTCTTTCAGAGCTTATTAGGTAGATTATAGTATATGAGGTCAAGTGAAGACAATACAAATTGAGTCATTCTACATTTGTGATAAAAACACAATCAAATAAGATCTTTATTGAAAACATCATTCATTCAACACACTGTGAACCACTGGAAATAATGATTGCCTCTGTACACCATTGTGATAGTTGCAGTTTTATATTTACAAGCAATGGAGTTTGGAAACCAGTTTGTGGTTGTACATTCATGTGTTGTGGTGGACTGTCTACAACCTAAACCTTTCAACTTTCACGCAAGACGAAAACCACCTGCAGTCTGCAGGGAGGCTGGAAGTGCACCGTGTCAGTCATAGTGCAAGTTCTTAAAGTTGAAACGTTTACGGTCTGTAAAACCAGTCATCTGCCAAAAAAAAACAAAGAGTTTGAATCATCTTAATATATAAAAGATTAGTCCATAATGTATATATTTTTGGATATGTTGTGCAGAAGGAAGTTGAGGGAATAAACCAAACGCACCTGACTCGGGTCTCTTGTAAAGTATCTCTTCTCAACCACCTGGTAAAGAGTAAGTTAATGTTGAGCCACAGGCTAGAACATTTGATGCAATGTAGAATGAATGTTAAAGTAAAGTAAACAGTATTGCTCCATCTTATGAAAGCCATAGAGCTGGGCACAGTTGTGTACAAACTAAATGATAAATGGGTTTGATCAAAGCTTTAGCATTTATTTACAAATTACTTTTTTTTTTAAAGGGATAGTTTGGAATTTTGGACATCGGACCTCATATCCAAGTGAGCCAGTGTGTTATTTATCATTGGAGACCATTTCAACATGTTTCATTCAGTCCTTGCGTTATAATTGATTTACCTCGGGTGTACTGTGGAGTGGGTAAAACTGTTTTTATCGACAGGCTAGCAGTTCCCATCCACTTCCACTAGCCTAGCACCAGCGATGTCTGCAACTAGAAGGCCTGAATGAAACGTGTTAAACGATCTCCAATGATAAATAACACACTGGCTCACCTGGAAATGAGGTCCGATGTCCAAAATTCTGAACTATCCCTTTAAGGCGACAAGCTTAATCCTTCAGAATCAGGGAGGAATTCTCACCTTGTCAAAGAACCGGCTGAGCTTGACAGCGTTGGACGTGCCAGCAGCGAGGTAGCGTGGGTTGGTGCAGTCCTGACAGACAAGAAGATCCCACTTTAGGGTGAACTACAAACTACAATGGAACTAGTAAGTCTGTGTGTCCAGTACCCACACAAACCCCCAGAAAAATAGTATTTCTATGCATGTTCTAAACATGTATAAGTTACTTTTTCCATTTGTACCTGATATGTTCCAATCCAAGTGAGCTTTTGAAGCTGCCATCTGTCAATGTTCCCTTTGTACCCCACAATCATTCTCGTAAAATCAAGAAAACCTCTTCCAGTCCCACTTTAGGACTCTCATCCTCTCCCCCTACATTGTAGATTGTTCTACGGTTTAAATTCAGTATTTATTTCTCAGTGTAGTTTTTAGCTGTGCATTATCAAGCTCCCAAGTAAAAAACATAACTCAATACTCAAAAAACAATAACCAAGTTAAACATAACAATAAAAAAAGTGATGAACAGAAGGCTACCCTAACAGACATCTGTAGCACCCCTCTTGTTTCAGGTCTCGCAGGCGCCCTACCAGGTTGATCTCCTCGGCGTTGAAGTCCTCAGACAAGAAGGCGGTCCGGTTCAAGACGTCACTGCGCTTGTTCTCCGGGATCTGGTCGAATTTGGTGCCGATCAACAGCAGAGGCACTGGGTTCTCGGCAAACTGCTCTCGGTCATAATCACTGCTGGTGGGAGTGCAAAGGAATCACAGGTTTAGTATCTGCTGTTTTAGCGACTGTAACCGTCGGTTGCTTTGAACCTAAGCGGCCAGCTTATGCACTGGTACTTTATCTGCGGTTTAATTTGTGTTACCCGTTTGAGACGATGACCCCGGTGGGTGAGGAGTCTTTGTTGAGGGCCTCCAGTGACCATCGGTAGAGGTTCTGGGAGGATTTCTTGTTTGTCAAGTCGTGTACTAAAATAATACCTGAGGGCAACGCAAAAGCCTTTATCTAGTGCGAGGAAGAAATCATGACATTGATACTATACACAAATGTAAATAATTCTCCTTAGTAGTACGAATAGCCGCGTACCGACCAGGACTTTTTCAGTCCCAGGCTTTTTTTTTTTGGCTACGCATTAGCTCCCCTTGCCGTCGCGTACGCACCACAGGGAAGTCCGAGAGGCTTATCAACGGAGCGTTGACGAGCTACGAGCGGCTCAGAAAAGTACCACCTCTGCTGGAGGACTTTCTGAGCCCCTGTAAGAGTCCCTGTGAGAGTCCTGAGGGGCGGATCCTTGGCGGAGTCTCCCTCCAAACCGCACCCACAAAACCTCACTAGTGGGAAAAGTATGCCTGGTCGGTACACGGCTATTGCCACTAGCATGAATTTCGAAATGACACATTAATAACAGACATTGCCTTTACCATTAACGGAATTGTAGAAGACTGCTCGGGTGCTCTTGATACTGCTTACACAGCCCACCGAGCCTCCCACATCCCACAGCTCAATGTAGTACGTTTTCTCTTCTGGGGTCCCCTCTTTGTAGTCATGAATCTGGAAATGAATAGACAAGGTCACCACTACGTATGTTTGTACTCATTGAGAAGGCAATTGTAATGCATATGAATGTATCTTGCATTTCCATCAACAACCAAGACGGCCGTGTCACACATTTCGTGGCTCTGTTAGGTTATAGGTCTATCCAAATGCTTCTAGAGGCATTTTGGTCTGCGCCCGTTGATAACACCACTCGGAAATGGAAAATAAACCGAGAGGTCCCGGACAATATGAATCTGTGAATTAGTCTGGTGATGTCAGGCTAGTAACCTACAGCAGTGGTTCTCACTGGTTGGTGACTGGTCGGTACGCGGCTATTCTATCCCTTTTGTTCCCCATTCGTTTATATATACTTTATTTATTGCATTTTATTTCTCATTATTTTACATATGTTCAATAAAAAAAAAACAATTTAAAAAAAGTTTTTTTTTTCCTACACTCCCGACCCATACAAAACGCGGCCCACTTTTGGGTCGCGACCCACCAGTTGAGGAACGCTGACCTACAGTAAACGGGCATCAGTGACGTCAGCGACACGTCTTACCCGGACGTCCAGGGAGCAGCCGACAGTCCAGGACGGGTTTCCTAAAACCTGGTTCTGACATAGAAGATGAACCAGTGACGATTTCCCACAACCTGCAAACAGACACAGCGTTCGTTAACTGCACCAACAACGACAGAGATAGAGAAAAAATAGAAATGAACGAACGAGAAACGACTAGAAGCTGACAACATACTGGACATTGGAGCCTACACCTATCTCCACTTCTCAAACACATACTGTCACACTAAAGGCGTGTTTATTCATCGCCAATTAACTGCTTAAATATATTAAACGCAGTATTGTACTAACCCGAGTCTCCCAACACTAGTACTTTGACTCGATCAAGAGAAGCCATGTCTGACAACCATGGACGGTAGAGGAGTGGACCATAGACATATAAAGAGTAGACGCCGCATCGACCGCTGCTGCTTACTGGCGCCGACGAGCCGTGGGGCCGCCATCTTGGACCGGTCGACCGCTCCACTCAGTGTCATCTGTTCGCCTGGTGCAATGAACTGTCAGCGCATTGAATTCATCATAACTCACTGAATACAAAACTGATTTTCACGCGGTATTCTTGATGAAAAGCTCATACATGTAGATATGATACAGAAAACATTATCTTATTTTATTTTTTTACATTTAATGTTAAATGTTACTTGTGAAAAGTAATCCCCCGGGCCCTGCTTGCGATGGTCCGCCGGTTTGAGCAGGAATAGGCTGCTCAGTGCTCCGGCATCCTGTCTGTTCTGCTGCTACGCAACAAGAGGATGACCGGTCCAAGATGGCGGCCGCATTTCCTGCGCTCAGCAAACCAATGCGGCGTCTACTCTTTATATGTCTATGGAGTGGACCGCTAAGCAACCCCCGCTAATCCCGCCTCCAAAATACAACCCTTAGACCCCATTGGTTCCAAACAACTACTTCCGTTAAGGCGGGCCCAGGACGCGCTTCTCCGGTTGGTCGTTGCACCTTAGAAGCGACACGGTAAGCCAATCGCGAACGAGAACCTTGTTTTGTTTACGCCAGTCGTTTCCCCGGTTGCTTTGCAGCCCGTAGCGCCGAGGTGTTAGCCACATGAGTCCCCCAGCTCCGCGCTCCGTGTCCTCCTCCGCTCCTTTATCACCACAACCGGAACACGGGCCACTTTTATAAAGCCACCAGCTGTACTCCCTGATCCCGTGTGACTCGGGGACTCCGCCGGAGCACTTTGATCAGGCTCAATGACGCCGGTTAGCGCGTTAGCACCAAGCTCCTCCCGAGGTAACCGTTAGTAGCGTGCTTATTGTTGTGTTCAAACCGTCCCATAATAACCTAATAACCTTATCATTAACATTATCGTGGTCTCTGCTCTGTGTTTCAGAGGTGTGATCAACATCATGCATGGTCAGGATTTCTGCTCACTGTTGAACCTGTGAAGACTTCACCCACATGGATTCCTCGTGTAGATAAACACCAGTGCCATCCCTGTCAGACCCCTACTTTAACCCTCTCACTGTGGGTCACAGTTCACCCCTGACCAGGAGAGCTCCACACAGCCACGGTACCACCTCTCTGACACTAACATGTCTGCCTCCATGTGATTGTCTGTTGGTGATTGTTTTGTATTCACATTAATGCATACAAAGTGGATTAATGCCCTTTGCATACAAAGTAAATGCATTAATGCACTTTGTATGTGAAGTGCACTTTAATACAGAAAGTAAGGGTTAGGGAAGAGTCTTTTTAATATTTGTATATATTTATATATATACATTTTTAGCCTCTTATAGTCTATTGTTATGATGGTTAATGTTTTGTTTTATGTGGACATATGTCTTGTCTTGTAACACCAGGGACCATGATGGAAATAAGTGCTTGCACTTTGTTCATGTTTTTCTATCCCTTGAATATGTATTTATTCCAAATAGGATCAAACTGAATCA
Organism: Gadiculus argenteus; assembly: GCA_900302595.1. Taxonomy (NCBI): domain Eukaryota; kingdom Metazoa; phylum Chordata; class Actinopteri; order Gadiformes; family Gadidae; genus Gadiculus; species Gadiculus argenteus. Next base: position 4,153 of record OMLJ01080863.1, on the reverse strand, counting down.
AACTGATATCATCAGCAGATTGTTGGGACGACTCCACCTCATAGAACATGACTGAACCAGAGCTGTTGACCGAGGTCCCCGCGGCTCTGAAGCGCCTGGCCAAGCAGGTGGTGCGGGGCTTCTACGGGATGGATCACGCCCTGGCCCTGGACGTCCTGATCCGCAACCCCTGCGTGCGGGAGGAGGACATGCTGGAGCTGCTCAAGTTCGACCGCAAGCAGCTGCGCTCGGTGCTCAACACGTTGAAGGGCGACAAGTTCGTCAAGTGCAGAATGAGGGTGGAGACGGCCCCCGACGGCAAGACGACGCGCCACAACTACTATTTCATCAACTACAGGTTTTTCGTTTGTTTTTTTTATTTACTAAATTGCGTCAAGGCATACCCTGAAAGAGGCACGCATTCTCAAAACGGAACTGTTGTTGTGATGTCCCTGCTTTTTCTAGCGGGATCGATACGATAGTATCTCCTTCCCTCTTCTGTCTATTGGTTCCCAACCCTTGACTTTAGGTCAATCAATCAATGTATTATTTAAAGTGCAGTCTCACCATCGAAAAGGTCTCGGAACACGGATCTTGATGTCAATTGAGTGTACCACTCAATTGACATCAAGACCTTTTGCAAGACCACCCCATAGGCAAACGATTAGAAATGGTTAAAATACATGCAGTAGCTGAATAAATGGTACCAGTGTCCCCTCTATACACAATTATTACTGCAATAAGGCCATGGCCAGTGGGAAGCGATGGAAAGATAAATACTTTGTGTGTGTTGGTGTCGGTTAAGCAAACATAAATGGACAGAAGACCTCAATGGAAAACATTACAATGGAAAATATTACGTAAAGCACAAAGTGACACATTTTTATTTTATAATAACAAGCCACAATACTATATATATGGAAGAATATTATCATATATTTATCATTTCTTTCTACTACGTGTGTCTTTTTCAGGAATAAAATCCCACATGCAAAACACAGATTTGACATGTATCATGCCTCAGAGGATGTCCGTGCGTCCCTCAGGTTAATCCTTCTGCTCTGGGTTGCAGTTCCCCACAAGTGGTTGACTTGTTATCTGAATAACATGAACCATGCTGTTTTCTGTTCTGTTTTCTTCCAGACTGCTGGTCAACGTGGTCAAGTACAAGCTGGACCACATCCGGCGCCGCATCGAGACGGACGAGCGAGACTCCACCAACCGCGCGTCCTTCCGCTGCCCCTACTGCGGCTCCGTCTTCACGGACCTGGAGGCCAACCAGCTGTTTGACCCCATGACAGGTAAAGCAGGACCGCGTGGTGGTGGTGGTCAGTGTGGGGCTTCCTGCCGCAAATAGCTGGCTTTGTTCCACAGGTCAGGTGGTTCCTGGAGGAAGTTGTTGTTCACTTCAAAACATCATGAATGACTTAAATGAAGTCTCATCTATTTTATGACTGTTGCATCATAACATTTTTAATGTTACATTTTGCATGGAGGGAATATGATTTTGTGATTATTGAGCAATAAGGAAGAAGATGAAACCTGCAGACTGGCCTGCTGTCTTCATTTGTCTCCTTCCTTCCCCGCATTTGTGTCACACATGCTTTCACCACTAGATGGCAGTCAGTGCTCAAGATTAATGTCAGCAAGTAGCAGAAACACACATGACTGCTTATGGGAATAGCTCACGCTACAATGGAAGTTGTCTCTTGTCCACACCATGTTATGTCGAGACCCTATTACAAGATTAATGGCAAGAATAGTTAATAAAAAGTTCAAAGCTGCTCCAAGTAAGATTTGAGAGAGATTTGTAAAGAGAGCAGAAAAGAGGAAGATTCTGAAAAATACAATCCCTTCTCTCCCTCTCCTCCTTTTCTATGTGTCTCCACTATTGAAAAGTGTTGCATTCACGCAACCATGCTGGAACTATGATGGATTTCCTGACCAAATCAGGAAAGCGATGAGCCTGATTGACACAAAACGAGCTGCGAGCAGTTTAAAATCCAAACAGTCTCCTACAGAGGCAGGAGCAGATATCAACACATAGAACTTCACTTGTTTATCGCTGAATTACGGCTTTGGCATCACTTTATTCACACATACTTACTTGGAGCGTACTTAAACAGCCGCCGATCATTACTTTTTCATAGTCGGATTAATGAAATGAAGTTGAGCTTTTCTGTGGGTTGGTCTCAGCAGTTCAGCACAAAGTTCAAAAGTTGCCCTGAGCGTTTCATTTATATATGTTGCTGCCAGTGAAACCTGTGTACTGTATAACCCGACGCACCCTCACCTGAGAACCACTTCAACCAGGATACAGAGGGTCCCGGCAGTACGAGCACAGAGCGGGCGCTAGGCATCTCCTCTATACCCTGACTCATTCCCTGCCATGTATAATTAATTCCGCCCGAGGTTCGTCTCCTCTTCGCCTCCTCTCCTTCTCCGTCTCTCTCTCTCACATTAACAACAACCGAGGCCAGCTGGAACAGGAAGAGGTTCTGCCCGGGCCGGCCCAGGTGCCGGTGCAGCGTGATGGACTATGGGAATGTACCGCGATGAACTGCGAATAATACATAAGCTTTGAAATATAGTGCTCTGACGGCACTGATGAGGCAGCATGCAAACACCCTCATGCATCTATGTATGCGGTGCCGGTGGGCCGTGTCCGTTTGAGTTTGTGCTGCAGTCGACGCTGCCGTGCAGCGGGCTGTCTGGTGTTGGTTTTTTAAATAAGAGATGGGTTCATCCCAGTGAGTCCAGCCTGATTTAGATATAGGTTAGATAACTGTAATTCGGATTTCTAAACACAATTTTTCACACTATAGCCGCGTACCTACCAGGCGTACTTTTCCCGCTATGAGGCTTTGTGGGTGCGGTTTGGAGAGAGGATCCTCCCAGGATCCATCCCTCAGGGACTCTTACAGGGGCTCAGAAAGTCCTCCAGCAGAGGTGGTACTTTTCTGAGCCGCTCGTAGCTCGTCGGCACTCTGTCGGTAAGCCTCTCGGACTTCCCTGTGGTGCGTACGCGACGACAAGGGGAGCTAATGTGTGGGCGTAGCCAAAAAAAAAAAGCCTGGGACTGAAAAAGTCCTGGTCGGCACACGGTTTTTGACGCTGATTGAGGGGTGAGGCAATCTCACCATTCATTTCGGTGTCATCAGTGAAGATCAATGGATCAAAGGGGTCTACGTCATCGTATATATATATATATTTTGGTGTTGTAACCATTCGCGTGATGGGGATTGATATATTTAGCCGCCACTTGCCTGCGTGCAAAACCCAATGCTGCCTAAACGCGTAACGGTGTGACTCACTCTCTTGACAGAATATCTTTTGTGAGACAGACCTGGGCAGGTCGTCCCCATAGGGCTCCAGGTTTGCGTCAGTCTGTTTTTGAAGAGGGCTTAGTCGCGTCACGGCCTGCCGGCTCCGTGCGGCTTGTATCCGCGCCTGATGTGACGCGCGTTCCCCCGGAAGACGGAGGCGTCCAGGCCGCCCGTCATCCAGAAACCACCTCCTCGCTTCTAGCCGCCATCTTCTTATGGTTCGTTTTGATCTAACGTTTGAAGGTCCTGCACCAAACAAACGCCAACACCCAACTATAGGATTTAGGCAGAAGTTGTCCGACATCGATTCGACATGTACACCAACATTCATCCCACAACAACCACCAACGAGTACGGTACCCTGGCCCGAGTGGCCCTATAGCTGCGTACCGACCGGGCGTACTTTTCCCGCTAGTGAGGTTTTGTGGGTGCGGTTTGGAGAGAGGATCCGCCCCTCAGGGGCTCTTACAGGGGCTCAGAAAGTCCTCCAGCAGAGGTGGTACTTTTCTGAGCCGTTCGTAGCTCGTCGACGCTCCGTCGGTAAGCCTCTCAGACTTCCCTGTGGTGCGTACGCGACGACAAGGGGAGCTAATGCGTGGGCGGAGGTCAAACAAAAAAAGCCTGGGACTGAAAAAGTCCTGGTCGGTACGCGGCTTATGTGGTGGCTTGTCTGGTGGCAGTGTGGGCAAGCCCCTTAACATACGTTCTCCTTTTTGGCTTCTTTGTGAAGGGCGATTACCAAAGGGTTGTTTGTTTGTTTACCTGCATTGCGCTAACAAAATATGGAGCTGTACTGTGAGGACCAACAAATTACACCTGGTCTGTTGATTTCCCCCCCCTCCTGCATG
>OMLJ01080858.1:0-12600 GCA_900302595.1 Gadiculus argenteus | reverse complement strand
CACGGTCAAATATAGCAGCGCCATGAGATAACCATGACTACACTTCCTAGTTCACATGCATGATAAGGCAACAGGAAGTGATGCTACAATGACACACAAAAAAGGCAGAAAATACCAAAACGATCTGGCTGAAAGATCCAAAACGCTGAGTGGAAGATCTGACCTCATGTTTATAGCAACACATTTTCCAATAACACCCAAAAAGCTTCAGCATTTGACCATTCCTTCTTTCGGTTGACAGGCAGTAGAAACTGCGCCCTGCACTATTCTCACACACGAGTTGTAGCAATTAACATAACTCAAAACAGACATTTGGTGTGTGACCCCAACGGTTGTACCTTAAATTCCTCCATGGCGGCCATCTTGTTGCTGAGCATGCGGTCCTTCAGCGAGGTGATGGGGTCGCTCTTACTGCGCACTTCCTGGATCTCCTCTCGTGTGCGGTAGCTACAGGAAGTGACAAAGTAGTCAAGACAACACACTCCAGGTGGCTGTACCTGAAATTAACAGGGATATTTGCAAACATCATAAACTGACTATTTTAATGTACGCATTGTACCAGCGATTTTAATAATTTGGCTTGACCTCAGCTGACCAACTCACAACTCTGGACACGATTGGATTGACCTACAACCAATTAGAGCACATCTTTCTAAATCTTGAAATCCATTGGTTTGCTCCTTCAGAGAACACACTGTAGTTTGTTCAGTACTGTCGCAATAGCGACTTCAATGGACCGCTCCACTTCGGCAGCTATCAGCTAGGATTTTAACAAAAGCGTCTCATAGGCAGCCTCTGTAGTCATCACGGGGTGGCTGTAAATCTGTCTGAACAGGGGGGGGGATCAGACCATCTGCCACAGCGAGCTCGCAGATTTGTCTGTTCCCAGGCTAGTAATCATTACCCTGACCCGCACCACCAATAACAAAAAAACGACTTTTATTCTAACCCTAACCCTTTATTCTAACCCTCTGTGGTGAGAGAGAGACAAGCTGAAAGTTTTCAGTGAGACAGATTTTAGCAGGACTGTGGGAGGGACTATGTTTAATGAGGTCAATTGGTTCACACTGACTCACCTGACCCCAGGGTCACTCATGCTGTGGCCATGGTAACGGTAGGTTTGCAGCTCCATAAGGATGGGGCCCTGGGTCATGTAACAATACAGGAGAGGCGGGAAGTAAATTATAGGGTTCACTCTAACATCTGGGATCAAGAGAAAGTGGGCAGGACGCACTTTAACCGCACATAGAAAATGTGATCAAGGATATTACTTTCAAACTAAAGAACAGAAAATGGCATTGAGTCTCAAATGTAATCTTAAATACCACTTATTTTGAAAGGATTAACCTTGATTTCCTTTGTGCAAGTGTCACAAAAAGTTAATTCATATGCATGGTTCATTTCCATCATACTCCAACCACTTGGGAAATAATGAGAGTATGTTCTAGCCAAGTGAAGTGAACTGTGCTCCACATAACCAAATTTCCTCCTAAACATCTGCATTTTTCACACTTATATTATGTAACCTAAAAGACCACTGGGGCAACGAGCTAATGTCACACTGGCATCGTCTTCACACAGCAGGACTCACCTTTCCAGCTCTGCAATGGTCTGCAGCAAACTTTGTGGCTTCTCTGACAGACAGCACGTCCATACCGTCCACCTAGAGCAGTGCAGCGTGAGCCCAGCATATGCAGAAGGGATGAACACAGCAACCATAAGTATTGGATCAAGAGAAACCCCCAGGAAACGTGCAATGTACTGTCCTATAGACATTTTACATATGATATGAAAGTTGTCCGCAATCTAGAGGATAGATGATCAACAAACAAATACTGTAATTTAGATAAATCATTGACGTGTTGTCTTAACACAACATTATACAGTCGGCAATAAAGGTATAAAGGTCAGTTGGGTTTCTCTTTATGCAATTATTTTGTTTGCAGTATTATACATGAGCAGCAGAAGACTGAGTGCATGCTCACACCTGAAACTGCCAGGTCAGACATGTCTCGCCTGTTATAATCTTGGTCTCTACTGGCATGCTGCAGTGTACAGAGGGGCAAACGCCACGCTGCAGCTACCGCCGAAGACCACAAGATGGTGCTGTCAAACACCAGTCGAAATGTGAAACATTATTTTGAGGAAAGCATGAAGAACATGGGTGTTGTAAAAAGGCCCCTCTTACCCGGAGTCCCGGTATGTAGTCTCCCCTGCGGTAGTAGTCGGTGCTGGCGGACGCCCGCTCCACCGACGTGCCCATGCCGTACTTGTTGTTCTCACAGATGAAGATGCACGGCAGCTTCCACAGGGCCGCCATGTTGAATGCCTCAAAGATCTGGCCCTGAGTGGACAGCGGTGAGGACGTTACTACACAGACACGTTCAAACATTGGGAGATTATAATGAGGGGGAGGGCACTTGAAAACACCATAATTTTAGATTCAACCCAACCTTCATTATTTTATCCCCTTCTGTAAAACACAAAACTTGCTTTCTGAAAATACTATAGGACTTTGAGACGGTACAAAGAATTGTATGATTGTCGTACAAAATAAAAGATATCTCCTTGGCCGTACCTGATTGGCTGCTCCGTCGCCATAGAGCGTAACACACACCTGGTTGTTGCCCTGGTACTTGCATGCTAATGCAATACCTGCTCCCAGGGGCACCTGGGAAATATACACAGCAGGTTGCAACACTTCAGGACTACAACACGCGCAAAGACATGGCCGCAATGTTACACCAATTAAAGTCCTTATGTGGGATATTGATAATATAACTAACGGCCTCCGAGTTGGGTTACCTGCGCGCCAACAATGCCATTACCGCCATAGAAGTGTGGCGCGTACATGTGCATTGAGCCACCCTTGCCTTTGGCGATGCCCCCTTTACGGCCTACAAATCAGAGATGGCGGTTAAAGCCCCCAGTACATATCCAGAAACATGCATCTCAAGTGGTATCAAATGACATTTTTAGCTAGGTTAGGCTTTAGTTAGTGTGCCTCATGTCGGCATTGCATCTGCATAAAAAAATAAAATTAAAAAAATCAAGGATTTCTTGCAGAGGGATAAACGAATGTTATTGTTAATATCACATTTGACCTCAACTGGAGAGTTGCACTCTTTGGTTGCAGAGGTATAGTCTCAAGTATAACCATGGTTACAGGCGGCCTCACCAGTGAGTTCAGCCAAGATCTCCTTGACAGTCACCCCCCGGGTGTAGGTGTAGCCGTGTGCGCGGTAGGCTGTGATGACATGGTCGGTGGGGTTGATGGCTGCTTCTATGCCCATAGCGCACGCCTCCTGTGGGTAGAGGTGGACACCACCATGGTTCAGTTGGGATTCAATAGTTTATGGCACAGAAACAAGAAGCCATTTCCATTCCAGTAAAAGGGCTTAGCTGACGCTTATATCCCACGCGATTAACAGTTCGTTCGAATAAATGCTTTTAAGGAGTAGGCTGGGTTAGGCATCTCACTATCGATGCCTACAGGTAAGCTGCTGGCCATTAGCGATCAAAACAGGTTATTTTAAGAGATTAAAAAAACACTCCCTCTTTATACAACAGGTAGGGGTTGCCAAGTCCTCATTACAGCAAACCCTTTATCAGTAAATCTCAGACCAATTCTAATACACCTCCATCACCACACAGAAAAAAAACTGCTTGAGTCAACACCAAACCCAAGAGGCTTTTGAGAATCAAGACTCCCCTACACGTTCACAACTCAGAGACCTGGCGCTCTACACGCTGTGACAGACAGTCTACGGTGGGGGTACCTGGCCGTCATAGAGGTGGCAGAAGCCCCGGATGATCTTCTGCTTGTACAGCTGGTCAGCCTTCAGCTCCATGCGGCGGACGGTCTGCATGGTGCGGTAGTAGTGCAGGCCCTGCTCCCGGGTCAGCTCCGCCTGCCCCGGGGGCCCCTCCTCCAGACGGTGCAGGTCGCATTTCTAGGGTTCAAGACACGGTGAGCGGGAGGGGAACGGGGGATCCAGGAACCAATAACGTAGGACCAATGTTTGAGCTTAAACAAGCACATTAGGGTGAGATGTAAACATTGGGTTGAAACTTTAATGGCCACCTACCTTGATGTCAAAGCTTGCCTTCGGCGTGAAGTCTGCGAAGGCGCGTGATGACACTACCGCCCTGGCCCCCTGGAGACAGGGGAGCAAGAAAGTCCCGTAATTATACGCGATAACATGCCTACGGCTGCATCCTTATCTAGAACACCATTCATTAAGAAAGCCAGTCCATGAATTTCCCACCAGTCTCCACGATTGCCTTGCTTTCACACCAAAAGGAGGAGGGTTAGTGAAGTGCCTAGGGATTGGATGTGAGGGTAATACAGGAAAGATCAAGGGTTAAAAAGAAAGACTACATTCCCCATCAGACACTCCGGGTTCCCCATAATGAGTTAGTCAAACCAGGATGGAAAGACTGCTGCTATGCTTTTCCTGGAAAGCTTCATATCCATGGTCATTTGATTTGACCTTTAGTATGGAGAACTGATGGTTCTTCATACTTCACTCATAAAACAATCCAATGCATGATTTACTGGTATATAATTTCTGTTAATGGTAGCCAGTCCATTAAGCATGCTGGATCAATTAGCCACATTAAAACGTTCATCCATCCTGGTTCAATATGCAAGCACATAGATGGCTCTTCACAAGTCCTTACTGGATCCGATAGCAGTGTGGGCTGCCCTGTAATTAGCTCTGCTTCAGATGCTTTAGTATTAACTGGTGGGGGCTTAGGCGGTTGTCGCTGGGTGGTGGTTGCCAAGGCAGATGCTGCAGGTGAGGTTAAATTGACGAGCTCTGACTGGCCAATCAGCAACTGGGAGAAAAACAGGATCCGACCAGAGCATTATCAGCAAAGCTATACATTGACCAAAGAGGGTACTGGTTCTCTACAGGGCAGCTAATAGGAAGAAAATGTAACAAGTAATACAATTAAGGGGGAATTCAAACTATTAAAGATACACACACAGGAGTATGAGGACTAATGGCGGCCAAACAGCGTCAGGTTATTATGAAAATGTATGTACTAAATGTAAATTAAAATTTTTGGTTGCACATCAAAAAGTCCAATATTATATAATGGGCCACGTTTGGATTGTATTCAGTGTACATGGGTTGTGCTGAAAACAAGGATTCAGAGCTGTAAACATTAGCAGCTTGTACAGAATTATGGTTGGACGGATTACGACTGCACTGAGATCGACTGAAGAAGAACGCATTTCAGGGAATAGCTAAACTATAATACGAGAGCCAAATAGTTGGGGGACAAAAAGTGGGGGGGCAATATTGTACTGCCAGGATTGTGGTCCCTAACTTCGTGGCCCAGTGGAGGACATTTGGAGGAGAGTCGCACCATATTTGGATTAAGACAGTAGTTTACATAAGATCCTGTATTAACAGGATGGAAGACAAGGAGTACAGGGAGGTTAGATTAGAGCCACTTGGTACTTGACACTTTAGACATTGGTTAGAGTCGACACAATAGGTGAACTCACTAGTTTGTTTCGCAGCAAACCACCAGCATCAGCGTGTTTTAATCACATTCACGAGCGGGTGACTTACTTGCATACAACAGATTGCACATGGGAAAGTGGTCAAAAGACCAGTGTAGTCTAACCCTCAGCCATCCACCGTAGTGACTGAGGAGAATACGAGGCCATTATGAGAGGAGTCACACAAGCCGCTTACCTCAGACACTGTTTGGGCCCCCTAGGGTTCAGCGGAGGGGGCGCAGGGGTCAGGGCAGGAGGAGGAGGATAAAGAGGGAAAGGGTAAGACATGGCGAAGCAGGGTATGTGCCTTTTACACGAAGAGGTAGAAAGCAAGACATCCCGCGGACGGACTGACCACCCCACAGTCCGTACACCGTTTACCGCTATAGTAGCTAGTCTGCCCGGGGTTGTTTTTTTTCGACCGTTGAATAGGGCTGTGCATTTAATTGAATTTTATTCGCAATTTCAATTATTGGGTCAAACAATCTCCAAACTAAAATAGAGTTGAAACAATTATTTTAGCATTTTCCGTGTGTACGGTTAGGCCTAGAGATTTGGCTATTACCAGATCAAGCCAATCGTAGATCGCACGTTGGTCTGGGGAAGCTGGCTCATTTTCTTCAGCACAAGAAGAAATGCATCACGTTCTCTTTCAAATAGTTTGAATAATCGTGATTTCAATATTGACCAAAACAATCGGGATTATGATTTTTTTTTTCCCATAATCGAGCAGCCCTACCATATGTCGACATCGGTGAACTGTTGGGACACCCAACTATTCACCGATGTCAATCAACATCGAGAACAACAACAACCACAACACCACATGAGGTCCAGAGATCACCGCAGAGATAGAGTCCGGGTCGTCGTCAGCTCGCTTACAAGGTCAGTCCCACCCTAGCGGACTAGTCACAGTGTACTACACACACGTCTCAGTACCTCACCTCTACACTCCCCCTATGGAAACTCACCACATTGCTGCCAGTGATTCTACACAACGCGTTAGAGATGGCGGTTAACATATTTTTCATGCTACTGACTGCACGGCGGCCCACCGAATGGATTAACAGTGAGACGCTACGGCGGTTGGACGTGTTGCTGTTCGTCACCGAAAGCCGCCCCGCCGAACACACAGCGGCGCGCCTTAGTTCCGCCGGATTAGAACGCTGACATAACCACGTAGAAACATTTTGAAAACTGTACCTGGAGAAGTTAAAGCAAAGTTATTATTCACCACCCGCCTGAGATACGTCTAGTTTTCCTAGATGAGAACCATTTACTAAGTAAATGGATCTTTAGTAAATGAAGCCATCATTGTCCATGGCCCATGTGGTTACTCCCATTCAGCTAATTGGAGAAGGCTTCTGTAATTGGTATAACATGGTACAGCTGTGTGTTTCATGCCTTATTGGTTTCCAATATGTCCCACTAATTGTAACATAAAAGTCTCAGAGGAATCCCTCTGGAAGATTTCTTAAATGTATTTAAAACTAGATCCAACGTATGACCGCGGTTGTGAGTCGGCTCATTTATTGTGACCGCCGCTTCGCTGCACGGCGGTCACAATAAAAGGAGGGGCAATACCAAGGTACCGGTATGTCAGTGTTTATTCATTTCTTAGACCATGGGACTCAGACAGGATGATGGGGAGTAAAAGTAACTTTAGCAACTCAAAGAATACTTTTTTTTAACCTGGTATTTAGTTTGGAGGCACATCCATTTTCACCCTCAGTAATCGGTCTACTCCGACACCTCACCTACAGTAATACGGTGAGTGTAGGGCTGTCCCATATCACAAGAAGCATAAACAGCCCTTTCATATGAGTATCTCCTATGAGTAATTGAGGCACTCAAGGTCAAGGGGACTAACAGGGCCATGGACCAAGATCCAAGCTAATAACATACAATTGACTGTACTGCATGACAAAACTATCTGCGTCCTTCTATGGCCCAGGAGAGGACTGACGTTTTCCCCAGCCAACCCATTCATCACCCGTCCCACTACAATCATCCAAAATAAATCAACTTCATGTGACAATTTGTATTGTTGTGCTGCATAAAATAAACTGTCATTGAGGAAGCCCCTAGTGCGTTTTGATTTTTTTTTTTTTTTACTCTATTTTACCTGTGCTACTCTTTGTTCTTTTTATTCTATATACTGTTTTCTTTCTATTTTTATGCATTGTTTTAGTCAAGACCTGTGTATCCCTGGGCCCCTTTTATCAACTGTCCTGCCCAACCCTGATTACTTCCGATGTAAATTACTTTGGGTCAACTCCTGTTGTATTTAAATGTGCTATATAAATAAAAGTGACTTGACTTGACCTAGTGGCAATACCTGGTGCACAAGAAAATGGACCTGCTGGAATCTGCAGGCTGCCTTTAGCTTTATTTACTGTTACTTTAACAGACTACTTACGCTTCAAGGAAATATACATACCGTAACAAGGCCACTCACTGCCCCAGCTGCTATAAAAACCAGCTGCTATTGGGGATTGCATTGTGGCTGCTTCACTACTGCTTACAGCTGTATCCAGGGAGGCTGGGCCCACTGCCCTGTGGCGCTTGGTGTTCTGGACTGCCACTGGGACAGGCTGCCTTGCTGCTACTGCCACGTCAGAGGCTGTAGTTTGGGAGTCTCGCTTGGCCGCTGCTGCTTGGAGCCTGAACAAGCTGCTCGCGGCCCTGCTCCTGCCACATGGGCTGCCGCAGCATCTGAAGAGGCTCCCTGGAAATGGAGCTGCATTGCTGCATCACACCAGCAAATTGATTTCTGTGAGTGGTTTGCACATTAAAAAGTGCTTTGTCAAAAAAAAACATTTTGGAGCTAAACTTAATTTACTTCATAGGTTGAGAAGGAATACCAGATGTTTAAACATTCCTCCTAAACAGGGCCTTATTAACACTTAAGGAAGCTATTCCGTCAGATAAAAAGGAAGTGCATTAGCTCTGGGCACAAGCTCTGACAGTGGTCGCAGCAACTGAAAAACCCTTGACTAAGTCTGTCTGGGTGCTGAAATCACAGAGAAGTACCAGTGGCGGGCCCTCTTTGGGGCCTTTGGATAGGAGGAAGTCTAACTCCTCCAAGAATTCCCAGATAGCCTGGGGCATTGTGTATCACCTGGTGATACACAATTTGACAACATTGTATTTGATCTAATAGAGCAGACCCACCGCCAAGCAGAGAATGCCTATTAAAGCCTGATCTAAGCAGCATCTCCAGAAGTTAGAACGCACACTTGATATAGCTACATAAACCAAATGTATTCCTGCATCATGTTAGGCTGTACACACCTGGTGGTAACACTTATTGCTTTGATAAATGGGGTTTTGCCACGTACTAGGCTGTCATTCTCCAATTAGCAACACATGGGGTAGCCTATATATTATTTCAATATATTATTTGTATTGAAAGGCAAGATTCTAACAAAATGGCAGGGATAACAAATACACAGAGATAATTATAAAGTCATGATAAATTCTTTATTGCATGTCTGTAGACTAATGTTTTTTAAGCAAAATAGATAGCACCTTTCCTGCCTTACTCAGTCAATAGAAAAACACATTTTCTAATTCATAACCAATACCCCCAAAAAATAAACATTTGATAAACAAAAGAGAAATCAATATAGGCAGTTGAAATACACTTGTGCGTGCTGTGTGAGCGGCCAAACAATATTTGTGACAAATGTAACTGTAAAGCAAATGTGTTTTTACAAAACAGAAACTCATCATGAACCACTTGCACATAGTTTCTAGCCTAAATAGATTTGCTGAAGATAGGCAGGCTAAGGCAAAATGAAACAGGCTGAGGCCAAACTAACGGTGGGAGACTATGAATCAATCCAATGAGTAGATGCCTCTGGTATGTCTCTCCACCTTGACTAGACTTGGCAAAGAGAAAAAAATACAGTACACTGTAAATCAACTGTTACTTCAACAGCCTCTTCTGACGTGTTTACTCCTTGTCGCCAATTAGCATGTATCATGCAGAGATTGTACCATGAACAGGATATCCGTATCAGGAATCGGCCAGTAAGCACCAGAAAAGCACAGACGGTCAAGCGTACATGAGACCCTTGTACATGGGTGCTATTTTCTGAAAACATAAACACACAAAAACACACACAAGATTTTTGCTTTGAAAAATGTTCTTAATATTGCACGTACACACACTTGGATATATATGTAAATATGTATATATGTATATTGATATTTATAGTGTTTTGAGCAGTATGGAGTGCATTGGCATAAGGGTTTGAGTCGTAGAAGAGTCCATCTCATCAGATCGCTGCTGCCTGGTTGAAGTGCCTCTTCCCGTCCAGGTACAGCATGGATTCTACAGCAAAGAAAACAGAGAAAAGAGAACAGAGAAAATCATAATTTATACAGAACATCTGAAGCTTTCTCCAGCTGGGACACAGATGGACTACACCGTAAAGACATAGTATTGTCCACCACTAGTACACACTGGTACCACTACTTTCAAGTGCAGTGTTTCCCCCATATGCATTCAGCAGCGGCGTGATTATGATAAATATAGAATAAATAGCTGAAAATGAATATTAACTTAGAAGTTCAAGGCACATTTGCACAATGATCAGCAGATACCTTGACTCTGTTGGATGTTATGTCATATTTGGAAGCTCAATCTGTACATTGTGCCAAAAGAAATCTCACCAGAAGTAACCATTTAAAGGGTTATTTTTTCAAAATTTTCTTTGCTACAAAAAAAGTCTAGGGGAAACACTGAAGTGGTATAAGTGTTAAGTGTTATGGTCTCTGTTATTTTTGTACAGCCAATAATGAAGGACATTGCTTTCAAAATCTTGACTACAAGTATTGGAAGTAACATTCAATTAAATTCAACGGTTGAATGACCCCCACAGTCAAGGCTGGTGGATTTGTGTTGCGGCACATCAGCTAGAAACCTAACGCAACAGAACACTGCAGGAGAAGACAACGCCTGCACCCCTAACTCAACACATGGCCCGTGCAGCTCACCTCCGTAGCTCTTCGGAACTATCATGGGGACGTCATGGTCCGTCACAAAGGTGAAGTGGAACACGTTGGTGGTGTTGTGCTGCCCCGTCAGAGGGTCCAGCACCTCCGTGTGAACCCTGACCTGGATGAAGTTCCCCTCCGTGTAGCACACCTGGAAGGCAGGCGGACAGAGGAACGGGTTGGCTGTCAGAACCAGTGGGATGAACTAACACTATGCCGTACGGGCACACAACATCAAGAGCTTCAACGACAAGGCGAGAACGTTAACACTTACACGGTAGACCAGGAACCCCCAAAAAGGAATGAGTTTATGATAACACAAGGTGCATAAATGATGCCTTCATATGAAAAGTAAGGGATAATGTACAGAATGCCGGTCATTATCGAGAAATAAGCCCCTTCATGCGAAGCAAGACACCTCCGCTTCCCGTCTGTGTCCTGTTCGCCCTGTCGGGGCTTATTTCTCGATAATGACCGACGACGTTCTATACATTATCCCGCTTATTACATGTGGCTTGCCAAAACGAAAAAATATCTTCACACAGTGTGTCTTTTTACAATTTATTTGTTACCAGCATTCATAGTGTTGATCAGCAGAGAAATAGTCAGCCAAAGACGTTGATGTCGCTTAGCAACTGAGTACGCTGGGGTCATTATTGCAAAATAATTCACCACCGGAAGTCGGGCCGTGTAAAAATGTAACATAAATGTTAAAAAGGTTATGAGGGATTGTGAACACAGCCACATACACACCTGTGATGAGAGGAGAAGCAGGGAGCCAATCTCCACTGGTTTCTGGAACAAGATGTCATCAACGGCGACCAGATTAGGTCGGCAGCCTCTGCAACGCATCATGGGGGAGCCAATTAGCACGGTGTGAGTGATGGGTTAAGTGAGATGATGCAAGATGATTGTCTCTCTGATGAGGACAATCAGAGAGTGAGAGGGGGAGTAGCTAGGAGACGGATGGCTTCTGGAGATAGTTAGAGAAAGAAAATAAAGAATGAAAGAAGAAAAAGAGAATGAGCGAGATGATCTACTATCGAGAGTATATATTGTAGGGCAGCACGAGAGTTGCTGCACAGAATATGTGAAACCGAGGCTACCGAGGCTGTGTGGCAACCGAGGTTGTACAAGTTCAGAAATTGAGCTAGCTCTGCTGGCCCATCTCTCGTATGGATGCCAGTGTTCTTTGGAACAAACATCCTGCAAAGGCAGGTTAGTAAGTGGGGCAGCAGGATTCATCACGGCTTAAGACTCAGTTGCGGGACAGCTTGGATTTTCTTAAAGATTGATGCACTTATTCAGTAGGCTCTATACTAAGATGGATGGTTATTTCAAGGCCATTTAAAGAAATGCGCTAGTGTGGTATTTCTTGAGAATGTTCCTACTCCGAAAGGCCAGAAAATAGTCGACCGGCCCTAACTTAGTATCCCTCTCTCCTCCTGCGTGTCTCCTTCTCTCCTTGCTCACCCATAGGAGCAGGCGTTGGCCCAGCCCAGCTCATAGGCCTTCCTCATCAGGAAGCCCCCGAAGATCCTGTTGAAGATGTTCCTCTCCTGTAGAGCACACGCACACGCACACACAGACTGAACGATGCATCACAAGATCACAGGACAACACAGAAAGGTCACTCACCTCCGTGTAGATAGAGAAGACATTTAAAAGACATGTTGGCGACCTTGAAGATAAGGATTTAACTTTAGTTGAGAGCTAAGGTGCATTAGTCTCAGCAGGGTTTTTTTCCTACTCCTGTCAGTTTATGCATTTGTACTCTTTGCATAGTTTTTTGATCGTGTATTTTGGGACTTTTGGGAACGAGATCTATCATGGGCTATTTGAACCAGCGTTACTTTCCTCCGGACTCGCTCACTTGACCCTTGACCTGCTCTCACCTGAGGATGGCAGATCTCCAGGCCCTTCACCTTGGCATCCTCCATCCACACAGACTTAGGTGGCAGGACCCTGCTGCGAAAACTCACCGTCCTGTTGGGGACAACACACACACACACACACACGTAAGCACAAACTAATGCACACACACACACACACACACACACACACACACACCAACTGTA
>OMLJ01080856.1:0-14333 GCA_900302595.1 Gadiculus argenteus | reverse complement strand
AAATTCTATAGAGGAATACAGCGGATAGGCCTACAGTTCTCCCTCAAATGTATTCCATGTGGCGTAGTCAGCGTCAACGTATAGACGTATAAAGTCAACGTATAGACGTATAAAGTCAACGTATAGACGCGTTCCAGGCGCCTGGAACGCGTCTATACGTTGACTTTGTATGGAGGCACGCCGCTCCGCCGCTTTCGGTGTGAACGCGGCGTTAGCTTGTACTTACTGTTCTGCATATCGGTGTTGCACAAGTTGCAATGAAACCCTTTTGGCGTCGTTACGATATCCACTTCCATTTCCATAAGAGCGGTTTGGTGTTGTATTTCTACGGAGTCTAAAGGTCTCGTCCCGGGGACGCGTTGTCTGATTTTGGATGGACTTTTCTCAAATCTCCCTCCACCGATTGCCTTACGTTGCTTTCGGTCCGACTACCAAATGGGTCCAGGCTACGCATTTTCCCCGATATTGGTTCCGCCCAATTAATTTGGTCGAACTTGGAGCGTTGCTTTAATAAACATGGGATAACGATTTATTTATTGCTTATAACCAAATGATAGCCGTTGTCTATCAATAATTGTAGGATTTAATGTAGATAATTATATCAAAATTGTAATGGCATTTTCCAGAGGTTTTTTTCCTATGCTCTCCTCACCCAAAATATGTACCAAAAGTAATTAACAGTATTGTTTGAGTCAGAAATAATATACAAGAACAACTTTGAAATTGAAATTTATTTTACAAAGTTTCTCAAAAATCAAACTAAATAAGAAAAATCCATTATATAAAATCAAAACACAATATACATCTAACAAAAATAAAAACATTAAGACAAAAGCACACATTCTGCAAATTACCAGTGCATTGTTATGATAAAATATTTTTAAAAATGTAAAAAATGTAAAAAAAAAAAAAAGGTAGAAAACTGGTTGAGCTGCCTATAAAACCTTGGTGCCTCTCCTGGTCCGCTTCACAGGCACCGACACTTCTGAGAGATCCTCTTCAGCTTTGCTTTGGCCCCTGGACATGTTTCTTTTGGCCGCGATCACGGGGACCGCCTTCTCGGAAGCTGCGGCGACAGTGGCTTTCCTGCCACGAGTGGCCTTCACCACCGGCGTTGCGGCTGGAATCTCAGGAGTAACAGTCACCTCATCCTCCACTGGTGCAGAGGATTCCTGGTCTTTGGGCGTAGACTTGGTCTTTTTTGAAACTCTTCCCTTTTTGGGCTGGACCTTCTCTTCCTCCTCTTCCCGGGCCTCCTTGGTGGCGGGCTCTGCCGGCACTTCCACCTGAACATCAGCCGTTTCCACTGGGCTCCGTTTGCCTGCCCTTCCGCGAGCAGCGGGCCTCGAGACGACGGCAGCGATCTCCTCTACGACGACAGCGATCTCCTCTACGACGGCGGCGGCCTCCTCCTGGGGGGGCTCGGTGGCGCCATGACGGCCCCTCTTAACTGGCGCCGTGGCTGGCGCCTTCACAGCGGCCCTCTTTCCCCTCGTCGCCTTAACGACCTTCTCTGGCTGTTCGGCCACGGAGCTGCTGGTCAGCTCGGTAATCTCCTCTGGAACCTGTTCGGGTTCAACCGTCTCCTCCTCAACAACGACCTGCTCGGGCTTCGTTCTTCTTCCTCCTCGCTTCGGCTTCTCCTCAGTGGGAGGGACCACCACCTCTGGTTCCTCAGCTTTTGTTGGACGCCTTCCTCTTTTGGGTTTTTCTGCCGGGGCTGCGGTGGGTTCTTCAACCACAGCAAGCGCCACAGGGGTCTCCTCCTCCGCCTCCGCCTCCTCTTGCCTGCCCTTTCTTCCCCTGGTTTTAGATGGAGCCTTCACCTTCTCAGGGACCGAACTCTCCACCACTTGGAGCTCTTCGGAGGCCGCAGCCTCCTCAACAGACTCCTCTTGCTTGGTCTTCTTGGTTCTCCTCAATTTCTCAGACACCTGCTTCACAACAGCCTCTGGAACGACCGGGATGTCTACCTCCGCCTCCACCTTCTCTTCTGGTTTGGCCTTGGTCGCCCTCCCCCGCTTGGCGCGGACCGGGGCCTGGGTGGGTTCTTCAGTAGAGGCCTGTTCAGTGACGACCGCCTCAGGTTCTGGGACAGCCTCTTGGACGGCCTTCCTTCCTCGCCTGGCTTTCAGCGTGACGGGAGCCAGTACTTCAGGCTGAGCGTCTGTGGGAGGGACTTGGTCAGCCACCACCTCATTGACCTCTTCAATCACTTCCACCTGAGGCTCCTGCTCGGCAGCCTTCCTGCCTCTTCTTGGCTTCTCCACTTTGACAGCGGGAACTGGTTCTTCTTCGGGCTGGGGCACAGCAGTCAGCTGTTCAGCCACCTTCTTGGGGATCCTTCCCTTCCTGGTTGCTGGAGGTGGGATGGTAGTGGTGTCTGATTTGGCGGCATCTGCTGCAGGAGCCTGATCGCTGGTCTCTTCAGTGGGGGCGATCTCTGGCACGGCAACAACAGCAGCAGCAGGTGCCGGCTTGGCGTTTCTCCCTCTTTTGGGCTTCAGAGAGGGTTCCTCTGGAGCCTCCTCGGTGAGGCTGGTGACGATCGGTGCTTCGACGTTCTTGCTCCCCGTCGCCCTCCCACGTCGGCTCTTCGCCGGGGTCTGTTCTTCGGCCTTAAGTGGCGTCAGGGTTTCCTTCTTTGGTCTTCCTCGTCTTCCCTTGGCGGGCGTGGTTTGTTCCTCCAGTGTGGGTCCTTCGTCTAGAAGGAGTTTGGTCGCCTTCTTCCCACGGACGGATTTGCTCAAAGGCGCTGGAGCGGGGATTTCAGGCTCCTTCTCGTCGAGCTGGGTCTCTGGGAGACTCTGCCCGGCAACTTCCTGGGGGGCGGTTTCCAAGGAAACTGGTGCATCAGAAGAGACGAGTTCTATTATAGGAAGAAAAGCAAAATGAACAAATATTTATAAGAAAAGCAAATAACCAATTCTGAAACCAAAGTTTTGCCTTAAATGGTTCCGTTATTCCACTTCTAGTAGCAGCTCAAGTATTGTGGTGCACGGGCACATTGCATTACGCAATCTATTCCATCTGTATATTGTTAAAAGCTGAGTTCTCATTTTATCGCCCCAGCCAAATCTAACATATTTCATCACATTTTAGTAGGTTCAAAACATTAACATAAAGAAAAACAAACCTGCAGTGTTTTCCTCAGGGGTTATCAGAGCTTCCTCAACCACCTCCTCTACAGCAGGAGCGATGGTTTCCTCTTCAACTGGAGCGATGGTTTCCTCAACAACTGGAGCGATGGTTTCCTCAACAACGGGAGCGATGGTTTCTTCAACAACGGGAGCGATGGTTTCCTCAACAACCACCTCTACAACAGGAGTGATGGTTTCCTCAACAACTGGAGCAATGGTTTCCTCAACAACTGGAGCGATGGTTTCCTCAACAACTGGAGCAATGGTTTCCTCAACAACTGGAGCAATGGTTTCCTCAACAACTGGAGCAATGGTTTCCTCAACAACTGGAGCAATGGTTTCCTCAACAACGGGAGCGATGGTTTCCTCAACAACTGGAGCGATGGTTTCCTCTACAACTGGAGCGATGGTTTCCTCTACAACTGGAGCGATGGTTTCCTCTACAACTGGAGCGATGGTTTCCTCAACAACTGGAGCGATGGTTTCCTCAACAACGGGAGCGATGGTTTCCTCAACAACGGGAGCGATGGTTTCCTCAACAACGGGAGCGATGGTTTCCTCAACAACGGGAGCGATGGTTTCCTCAACAACGGGAGCGATGGTTTCCTCAACAACGGGAGCGATGGTTTCCTCAACAACGGGAGCGATGGTTTCCTCAACAACGGGAGCGATGGTTTCCTCAACAACGGGAGCGATGGTTTCCTCAACAACGGGAGCGATGGTTTCCTCAACAACCACCTCTACAACTGGAGCGATGGTTTGCTCTACAACGGGAGCGATGGTTTCCTCAACAACGGGAGCGATGGTTTCCTCAACAACCACCTCTACAACTGGAGCGATGGTTTGCTCTACAACCATCTCTACAACGGGAGCAATGGTTTCCTCAACAACCACCTCTACAACGGGAGCGATGGTTTGCTCTTCAACCACCTCTACAACAGGAGCGATGGTTTGCACAGGGGTTGCCAGTGGCGTTTCCTCAACCACCAACGCTTCCACAGGAGTGACTGTTTCTTCCGGGGTTGCCAGGGTCTCCTCGACAACGACCTCTGGAACTACACTGACCGGCTCCTCCCTCCGTTTAGGGGTCTCCAGGAGCTGCTCAACGCCCTCTAGACTCATCTCTCCAGAGACCTTCTGGACTCTGGGAGTCTTCAGCAGTTTCCCCCGGAGGTCCTCCGTGGGCTCAGTCTTCTGCCTCGGGGTCTTCATGATCCTCTTCACTGCGCTAAGACCGTCTGGCTGCTGGGGCTTCTGCTTGGGTGTCTTCAGGAGGTTTCCTCGGAGGTCCTCGATGGGCTCGGCTTTCTGTTTGGGGGTCCTCACGGCCCTCTGGGGGCGCTTCTGCTTGGGAGTGGCCTCCTTGGTGTCGACCTCTTTGCAGGAGGCCTGGGCGGTGTCATCGAGAGCCGGTGCCTCGCCGGTGAAGCTGGAGCCCGCCTCACTCTGCAGAAGACGCTGCACCGCCTCGCGGTTGAATGTGCCGCGCTTTGTTGTAGAGCCGACGCCCATTGGTGAAACGACCATTTCACCTGTACAACAAAAACTTGTGGTTAATAGACAATAGGTCAAGGATGAGCACTATTGAGTGCAATGTCAACCGCATCTTTCCAATGTAGTGCAAGTGTTTACCGGACTCCTCTGGTGTGTTCATGACGGACATGTCGACTGCAGATGTAGAGAGCGCTGCAGAGGGGGTCTCGGTGGAGGTCTTTGCAATCAGGTCAGATTTCCTCTTCCTTGAGTTGACTGGGGTGGTAAAGATCTCTGCGATCCCTGAAATCCAAAACAAACAGAAGTTGAGCAAAAGGTCATCCAGAGAACAGTGGCTGGTTAACCAACAACAGAATCATAACATCAGAACGTTGAACACAAGGTCTTACCGGTCAGGTCTTGATCTACTTTCGTGTTCTTCTTCAGAATAGCGATATTCTGGACCAGCTTGGGAGCAGCCCCTGCGTGTTGAATGAACCGTTGATTGAAGGCTTTACCGACGACAATGGTGACGGGTGAATCAGCGTGGCCAGTGGTAACATGGCCGTGAGGGCACTTCCTAGCAGGGGTCTGAAAGATGGAATGGTAACAGATCAGCTTCAGGTATTTACTTTTATGCTGTGGCACACTTGACACACAAATGTTAAGAAATGTCTATATAGTATATTCATATTGCCACCTAGATCTATTTTTATTCATTGACACCAATTCAATAATTGTAATGTGCGGTAGAAACCCTAATTTAAAACCACACCCAAAATGACTAAGCTACTCAAATAATAAGCCAATAGTCTCGGTAAGTTTGTATTTATCTGGTGCTTACTCTAAACATCTAAAATAAAAAGTTATCTTCTTCTTAGTAGTCAACTATTATATACTAACTAGTAACTATACTAACTAACTAGTAATTTCGCCCCGAAGTATTTCACTGCCCAAACAAGAGATCCCAACATATCTTGCCAGACGGATCAATCGAATGGCAGATGGCAGATCTGATGAAATAGAGTGGTTGACACAGAAATTTGGACCATTGGTCCTGGTATTTGGCTAATTTCAAATCCCCCCTGCCTGGAAACCGAACCAGAAACGGGGCCGCTTACGTTTAGTTGTAGTCTTTTCGCTCGGTTCTAGCCCTACTGTTGAGACGGAGAACCAAGCGAAAAGACTATAAACACCACTAACCACTCTGTGAGTTGCACATTTCTGAAAACAAACTTGTTTTTAGGACGGGTTTGTGAATGCCCGTAGCCAGCCATTTTGAAACAGGCAGGGTCGATTCTAATGCCCCATTTCCACCAGCGGGTGCGGGTCTGTTCGGGTAGTGAGGGATCGGTATTACTCGTTATTACTAGTCGGTTACGTGTCGCGTTTCCACCGCCGACAGTACCCTTATGGTGGGGCGCGATTTAAGTCGGAAGGCAGTAGCCGCAGCAGCTACGTAAGCATCATGATCTCATAGCAGCCTGACACAGTGTAGCCTGCTAAGAAATCCAAGGAAAAGAAGAATGCGCACAATAAACAAAGAGCAACAATGTTGGACGTCCAAGAAGGACAATGTTCAATACCAGAAGTGACCCATTAAGGCTTGGGCTGCATCTACTATTTCTACATTCCCGACATTTCACTTCATTGTAGCATGGTCGACATTGCCTAGTTTACAATGCTGTGTGTACAATAGCCTTGGTGGGTTTAAACACTTAGGTAGTTTATAAAATATTTACAGGAGCATGTTACACATCCAATATGAATGCCACTATGTGTCCTTACCATGGGTAGAGCCACCACAGCCTTCTTCACCTTCTGTGTGGCAGGCCGACCCTTGCACGGGGCAACCACCGGCTTGGCCTGGCCAAACTTCACAATGTCCACCCAGGAATTCACCACTGAGGAAAGGGCAGAGTTAATACGACACTCTGCATCTCAAGTCATACGCATTTAAATCACACAAAATTAATTCAAGACAGACGGATTAGAAAAACCAATGACTACTTTATCAGCAACTACAGTATAGCTTCCATTGTTATCCTTTTACAGTCATTATTTATGAATGAGTATTTCTGCATTTGTAGAATCACATGACATTACTGGATTCCAAGTACGGACATCCATTTAGAGACGTACCCTTCAAAGATGCCCTTGAAATACCACTTCTCCTGCGCAGGACTTCCGCCACGTTCTTCAGCGCGCTCTTGGGCGTCTTCCGAGCAATACTCTTCCGAGCGATGCTTTTGCGCTTCAGGGGCAGTTTTGGGGTGACCGTCTCCAGCTCGGCGACGGGTGAGGGTGTGCTGATGCGTGAAACCGAGAAACGCCCCTTGACGGTGGGAGACTGGTCGTTGGACGGCGTGTCAGACTTTGCCTTCGGGGACTTCTTGGGAGACGCCGCCTTGACCTTTGGTGAGGCCTTCTTGGCGGGCGAGGGAGTCTTTGCCTTTGGAGACTTGGCCTTCGGGCTTTTCACTTCGTCAAACTCCTGTGAGAATTAATTAGAATTAGTAATTTGACCGAAATCCACCCCAAAATAAAACATTTGTTTCACACCGTGTCTTCTTCCTTGCTTTACCTTGATCAAGCCAATAGTCGACGCCCGTCTGAGGAGCGACTGTTTGGGTCGAGCCACGCCGAGGCTGCGGCGCGGGGTGGCCCCCTTCTGCAGAGGGGAGCTCGGGGGCAGGCGTTTGTCAAACAGCTCAGGGCTCAGATGGCCTCCGAAAGACACTCGTTTCCTCATCGTCATTGGGCTGGCTGCTGCTGCTGCTGCTGCTTCGGTTTCCCTTTTCTTTGCAGCAAGTAACTCTGAAAGGTGGAGGGAAAAATAAATAAATAGGTCTAAGTTAACAACCATATATTCAAATACTCCAGCATTGGACGCTGGGGAAAATACGCATACGGTTCGTAATGCTAATAAACTACTCAAACTACTCGCAACTGGCTAGAAAGGCATATCATTTGTATTGAATATTTACCACTTGCTGCCGCCTTTGCTTCCAGCTCCTTCTTTAAACTGTGGGCCTTGAGGGTCTTCTCAACACTGCGAGGTGACACCCTTGGAGAGGGCTTCACTGGGGTAGCAGTGGGTGTGGCACAAGCTGCTTCGGTTGGAATCAGTTCTACAGCGGCGGTCTTCACTGGAGTGGCGGTCTTGCTCTTCCTCCTTGTGGGCGTCTTTCCGGCAACTTGCTGCACTTCCTCCTCGCTCGCCTTCAGGGTGCTGGGGGTTTGGGCGGGCAGAGACAGACCCCTTTTTGGGGTCTGCTTCTTTGGGGACTTTGCAGGCGCAACCACTTGGCTCTTGAGCTCATCTTTACTGGGGGTGCTCACCACGTCTGCAGTGGCCGCAGCAGCCTGCACGACCACTTTAGTGATAAGCCCGGGCTGAGGCCTGGGTGTGGCGTTCTTGGTTGCGGTCGTCTGTGGCTGCTGTCCGGCCGGTTTTCGTGGCGTCACCAGAGAATGCTTGATCATCTGGTAGAGCTCGTTGAAGGGAGAGTCCGTGTTGCTGTGCTGCACGCTCCCTTCATCCTTGGACTCCACCTCCATGGTCTTCTCCAGGGATCGCTGGATGTTGTCATTATTTGCGCCATCTTTCAGACGGGGGCCTGAAACAATTGCAAAGGCAATTAGTCAAAACGAAATAGAACGGTGGTATTCAACGGTGGAGTTTCTCCATTTTGATTTTGAAATGCAGTCGTTACCAGACACGCCATACAATAAATGTGCATTTTTATACACATGCTTGACTTGGCCAGGATCATGTACCTGTGGAGATCTCAGATGACCGGTTTGCTCCGGGGGTTCTCAACTGCTCATGCAGAACCTAGGTAACAGAAAGTGGAAATTAACCACAAAGAACAGGGCTATTTCTAGTCACACAAAAGCACCAATAACTAAATAAAACGTGATCTGTGAACATGTGATGAGTGTATCCATCCTGTACCTGAGCATCAGCTTTGCCGGAGACCGAAGATTTCTTTGGCGTCTGTTGTGGCGGATACTCAAACCTAACACAAGGAACAATCCAGAAGAGGGATTTTAAAATTGCAACTTGTGGATGACGGCAACATCCTTTGCAATATAACTTTACTAGTTGTAATTATAGAGACCCACCTGAAAGAACGGTCAATAATTGTGATTACATCGCCGTGCTTCAGACGTTCTGCCTGCTGCAGCTCTTCCCCGTTTACACGAGTCGGGTTCACCGAACTCATGTTAGTGAGGATGACCTGGAGCAGAGATCACATTAGTTACGTCAATGTAAAGCCTGAACGCTTTTGTTCTCACTCTTGTTGAATGCATGTTATGTTCCACAATGGGGAGATGGCTCACTCCCCACCCAACCAAAAACAAAGTGTTACCTCTTTATTTTCATTCAGTTCCACCCGACAGTGTTCTTTTGAAACATGAGGAAGCTGGATACGAATATCACAGTCTTGCTTCCTGTAGTAAAACAAACATAGAATACGTGTGAGAGAAGTGCATTAGAAATAGGCATGCACAGGGCTCCAGAGTGCGACCAAAATATTTAAGGGTGCGACTAATATTTTTTCTAGGTCACACCTGGCGCTGCCCGGGTGAAAACAAACTTCCTTCACATCATCTCTCTCTGATCTCCTGTGACCAAACTCACTCATGGGAGGGTCTTATCGTGGTCTAAACCAATAAGAGAAAGAGCTCAGTCGGGTCTTTGCCTCTGACAGGCTGTGGTCCTGTTCACTGCTTGCGTGTTTAAATTGCGAGCAACCTGAGTGCCAGAGCAACTGAAACGGAGAAGTAAAATCAACAGGACAAAAGATGAGGGAAAATTAAGCGAGGTAGAAACAGAACGTTTTTTAATAAAAAAAAAAAAAAAACCGAAGCCTACTGTTCCAACTAGCCCTACTACTGAGAGATTGGACCCCACGACACACACAAACTTTAACATGCAATAAACGGCATGCGTGTTAAACAGCCCACTGCGTGTTAAACAATCCTAAAGGACAGAGCGGATCAGGTTTTAAAACCTTTAAAAACATATAGGATCCGCAGACAGTGCGGATCTGTCTTCCATCTCCTCTCCTGCTGTCAACCAAAGAGCGCCATCATCTGTACTTTCAATCATCTCAGCCCCATTCATTGTGACCCGCCCCCAGTCAGAACTTGCATTTTCTTTCTCTCCAATGATTTGATGACGCGTCAATTCACGTGAATTGTATAGGTAAAAAGGAATTACTTTTTAATTTGGAGTTAGTATATTCAATTTCAGCAAAATCACCTATAATTATATGATGATGTATAGTGTTGAAGCACAATGTTGTTTTAGGGGTGAATTACCCACACAAGCCCTTTTATTTGGAAATGTTTTATTTTGCTTATGTTTTAGTTTTAAATGTTAAAGGTTGTATCAGCGATTCTATTTTGTGTCATTTTGTGCACTTAAAAAAACAAAAAAAGTTAGGCGCACCAGTGCAACCAATGCAAAAAGTTAGTCTGGAGCCCTGCATGCATGACATCAAATTGGGTCCGGTGTATAATATACTTTTATTCTAGACGCATGTTTGGGAGCAACAGGGTCTGGTAGGAATAGTTAATCCTCCAAACACGGGAAAGGCTCCAAGCATTATGTACCTGTACTATCAATGATCGTAGCTACAGAGCAGCCACGGCCACTTTCGATACAGGACTAACGGCTGTGCATACGCGGAAACCTAAAGAGTGACGTCAGCAACCGTAGCCCCGCCCCCAGTAGTTTCAAACGTATGGGTCAATGAGACATCTGTCAAGTGGCCTTAACATGTGCGTGAAATATGCACGAAAAGTGCTGATAACGTTTACAAAAAATATGAAATGGCTAGATGAAATTGTTGAACATGCACTCAACTTGAATTACATTAAAGATAATGCATAATAATAATAATGCACTAGTCGACTATCAAATTCACCAAAACGTTGTTCACCATACCTTCCAAATAGACATGTTGAGCTGAGGGGAAACTCAGTTCCATCTCCTCCTCCCCTCTTAATCACGACAATCTTTCCGTATGGCATTTTGAGTTACCTAAAAAAAAAGCACAGCAATGTCATTCATCAGTTATGCTCCAAAGAAAAGTAGTGCACCTTCTTGGGAAAAGGAGGCATTATGACACCGAATGCATTATACGAAGACTTCAAGACAGGACCTGTACAAGGACGAGATGGAGTATTGGTGGGGGGGAACACAGACACTTCTGCCCCTCTGAGGGCCTGGTGGACTCTAGGCCTCCAGCATGCTCACAAGTCAACAGTGAACTCTTGAGTAACTTACTGCGAAACGACACCGGTTTTGGTATATATATCATGTAAACGTACTTTTGTTCCACCTCTGCACTCTCAAACGTGTTATAATTGTGCATTTTCTAATGTATTGTCTGAGCAGAGGGATAATGCATTATACAGCTTTTTATACTTTATGTAACAAGGACTTTAATTCACCATTGGATTTAAGGTTGTTGATGGCTTGGTTTTATTAAATTATTATTGGCTTCATTAAAACGACTCAAGAGAGATGCAGCAACTTGACTGTTAAATCCTAAATACACGTGAACACAACCCAACCTATGCTACTGGGAAGTCGAGTAGGCCTACATGGGAAATGCTGCAGTTCCAAACATGACTTCTCCCAAAATTAAAAAACCCACATTTATACGAGACTAAACACCTTCTACTACCATAATAACCACCAGTCTACATAATAACCACCAGTCTACATAATAACCATCAGTCTACATAATAACCATCAGTCTGCTCTGCTGGTCGCTTCCAAGATGGATGCGGTCACGGCGAGGTGACATGTCACCTTATCAAATACATTTAAAAAAAGGGAAAACTGGCATCAACACCTTTTTTTGTGGCAACACTTTTCTAAACGCCTTGCTGCAGTAATAGCCACTTGATTTTACACTGGTGACACTGAAAGTGTAAGATTACAGAAAAGGAGCAGAAATGTGAGGCTCCTTAAACGCGTCCACGTGCATCTTCAGAGCCAACTCAAGGAGATCAGAGACATTTAACACACGTGGTCCGTATCACAGAAGGGTTTTTAAAACATGAAATGGTTAAATACATTAGTATTTCGCGGATAAATCGCCTTACAAGTCGTGCATCAAATCATCGTAGCCATTACTGCCATCCGGCGTCGTAACCGTCATATTTACCTTTACAAACCCTTCAATCCACGTAGTCCATGTAAATCGATCCAAGCCCTATAAGATAAAAAAGGAACCTACAAAATCAGCCGATATTCTGCGTAACTCCTAAATTACCTAAAACTGTTCTAACAGTTTGTCCGACGACGGCCTAACTACGCTAATATTGTTCCTCTCTGCTTCACTTCTCTCTGTACACGGTGGTAAGGCGCTCCACGGGTGTATCCATCCGCTACTCCAGAAACTCAAATCATTAAATTCGAAAACGATAACAACCGAATTCATCAATGATAATACGTTGCCAATGTGTATCTTTCTATCCTTGTGTTTATGTGTTGTAAATAAACTATTAACTATGTATAACGATTGTTACGACACGCGGTCCTATTTTGTTTTCAATTTGAGCGGAGCAATACATTGAAAAGAAGGGCTTAGTTTTTTGAAAAACATTTAAAATTCCGCGCGAAGCTTTACCATTGGTTGAATCTGATGACGCATCCAAAAGTAGAATCGGTTCGTTTTCTACTACGCGCGGCGTGTAGTCGTGAAGCATTCTATGCTGTTCGCATCCGTCTCACAAATAATGTTGACCGTGTGAATGTATATAATATATATAATATACACATAATATATAACTATATATAACTTTACGAGAGCCATACCTACGGCGAGCTATCTCACCCGACCAGATAGTTATTTTTAACTAGTTTTAATCAAGATAACGTATTCTAATCGGATAATAATATTTATCTTAACTATTACAGTGTAGGGTAACATAAACAAATGTGTATCTTGAATCGGTGTTCAGGTATTGTTGAAGTTAATTTTTCATAGGGAAATTATAATTCAGGTTTTCTGTAGCCATGATACTGGCTTTATACAACTAGAAAAACACCCAAACACATGGGATTTTCTCCATGTATGCAGAGTAGACAGTTATTGCAGTTATTTCCCACTGACGACACAAAAGATGTGTTGATAAGGTGCATACAACTATACGTTAAGTGGTAGTAGAAGTTATAGGAAGCAGCAAAGATTAATAAAACACACCACACAAACAATTGTTATTAAATGTCGATTTTATGTTTTTTTTTTTAGTTTTTTATCTTTTCTTTTCAAAGTCACCTGTTAAGCATGACACAAAATCGCAACATATTCCATAATTTTCGAAAAACTGAGGGTGCATTTTGTTGCCATTTCAGATTAGCGGCGGCGGCGAGCGAGGCTGTGCTGTTCTGGACGTGGTTGAAGTCCTGATTGAAGAAAGCAGCTTTGACAGTAATGAACGAAATGAACATACACAGAAACGAGTCGAACAGATTCCACACTGGCATCCTATGTCGGAAACAATTTGCTTGTCTCTGAAAAAAGAAAAAAAAAAGAAAGCCCTGGGCAACCAGGCCGAACATAAAGTGAGTGATCAACGAATTCAGGGGCTCAGTAGCAGAGGTGTGTGTGTGTGTGTGTGTGTGTGTGTGTGTGTGTGTGTGTGTGTGTGTGTGTGTCATGGGAGGGCAAGGAGTGTAGCACTGGAAAACATTTACAAAGAACAGGCCAAGCACACAAATTAATGATTCCTTCCTGAGACATTGGTGTGTGTGTGTGTATGTGTGTGTCTGCATGTGTGCGTGTGTGTGTTTGTGCGTGCGCAGGTGTCTGTGTGTGTAGTGGTGTACAGGTACGACGGTCTCAACGAGATGGGTGGTGAAGTGAAGGCGTTTTGGCGTGTGAAGAGAATCACCAGAGTGAGGTCCCGTTAGATTCAATAAGGTCAACGGTCACATGTTAATTTTCAGTCAGCAGTCACGTGTTCAGCCCCACCTCCCCCAGACACACACACGATCACACACACACACACACACACACACACACACACACACACACAATGTGTTTCTGCCAGTGTGTGTGAGTCCCGGTCCTTCACACCACGACCGTCTTGGGGGGAGTCTGCTGCTGTTGTGTTCAGTTATCTCCCGTCTGCTGGCCAATGGGGTCGAACCATCTCCTGTCAGTTGCATGGCAAAAAAAAAAGAAAAGCTATTCCCTGATTGGAGAGCTCCTTCAAAAACTATATTTCAAAAGGTGGGGTCTTGTTCGCAGTGTGAGGGTGGTGGTGGTGGTGGGGATATAAAATAAGATGAGGCAGTTGCTGAAATTTGCAAAACTTGGCCTGCCCGGTTTCTAGTAGGACACAAAACACGGATGCATTTCCTTCAGTAAAATGTGCTCGATAAGTCTTTTCTTGAATCACAAACCTATGGACAAAAAGACATAAAATGTATTTCTTTTTTTTCTCGTAAATCAGGTGAAAGCTAAACTCTTCATAGTTTTAAAGAAATGAATACAGCTTATATACACAAACTCATAGGCTACTTAAAATACACCTTAAAGGATCTTCATTAAATTGATTTCTTGAAAGGACAGGTGACCGTGTGATACAACCAAGTTAATACAATCATTGCTTTCTCCATTCTCTTTGCAGCGCAAAACAAAATTAAGATCAAAAGAAAAACCAACCCAACCTGGAATAGTATGTGAT
>OMLJ01080852.1:0-12083 GCA_900302595.1 Gadiculus argenteus | reverse complement strand
TATTGGCGCTGACGTGTCGCGGGGCCGCCATCTTGGAGTGGTGATCCGCTCCACTCAGTGTCATTCGTTTGGCACGAGCAATGACCTGTCAGCGCATTTAATTAATCTTACCTCACTGAATACCACTGATTTTCACACGTTTTTTGTCAAACGTGTAGCTATGATAAAGGACACATGTTTTGGCATGTTTTATATTTTTTATTTTTTATTTTTTATTATTGTGAAAAGTAATCCCCCCCCATTCCTATTTTCAACGGTGCGCTTATTTGAGCAGGAATATACTGAACACCAGCCCGGCGTCCTTGTTTTCTTCTGTAGTCTGTACTAGTTCATGCTGCTCTCCAGCTCCCCATCACCGCTCCAAGATGGCGGCCAAATATCACGCGTCACAGCAGCAAATGCTCCGTCTACTTATAAGATGTCTATGAACACACACGCATCCGCAGCCGGCTATTGGTCGGATGAGCGCGTGGGAGCCAATCACCGGCGGAGGGGGCGGGGTCTATGTAAATTAGACTGGAGTATAACGGAGTTGGAGCTGCTGCAAAGGGGCGTGGTGTCCTCCTGGAAAGGAGGACACCGCCCACTTTTTTTTGTTGTTGCCCACACAAGGACAATAGAGTCGTGTTTTAAACACCTTTTGTGTGTTGCGTTGATTGGGCGTAAATACGGGTTATGTCACGTAAGACGTGCACAATAACGTGGATCAATAACAATAACGGAGGATCAACTCTATGACGTCAGCCTCTGCTGACGTCACGTACAGTGACACAACCTATTGAGCTGTTTGGGGGCTTATAAAGCATAGGATGTTTTATATGTATGTGAAGATACATGCAGTTATATAAAGTGTCGCCATGGAAATAAGCTTATAAAAAGGGGTATGCTTAGTATGTTTTATATTATAAAACATACTATGCTTTTATAAACATACTATGCTTTTATAAGCCCCAACACAAAGCTGTTTTGGGGCTTATAAAAGCATAGTATGTTTTATAATATAAAACATACTATGCTTTTATAAACATACTATGCTTTTATAAGCCCCAAAACAGCTTTGTTTTGGAGCTTGTTTAAATGGCGACACTTTATATTATATAACTACATGTATGTTAAACATACATATAAAATATATATCTTCCTGAGGAGACTAATAAAGGTTCATTTGTCTCCTCAGACCCTGGTGAAGTTCTACTTCCCTGCGGCTGTCACCCTGCTGAACTCGAACTTTACTGCACCTACCTGACGACAACATACTACCCCTGCAACCCCTGCAAGACCCCCAAGGGGGGGTAGCCTACATATCTGTCTACATATCTGTCCATACTGTTCATACTGTTCATACTCTGCACATACTGTACATACCTGTTTATACTTCTCATACGGCATTCCATATTTATATCTATTCTATATTCTATATTGCATTCCATATTTATATCTATTCTATATTATTATTATTATTATTATTATTATATTACACTACCTGCACTAACTGTTCAATGCACTTTATGCTATTTTGCACATCTGGTTAGAAGCTAACTGCATTTCGTTGTCTCTGTAGGCTACTTACTTGTAGGCCTACTCTGCACAATGACAATAAAGTTGAATCTAATCTAATCTAATCTAAAAATGTATATGCATTATTTAACATACACGTAGTTATATAAAGTGTCGCCATGGAAACAAATCAATGTATTGTTATAGATATATTATCCAGAAATGTTATGTGACCATTTCGATGGCTTTATCAATGTATTGATGTCTTTTCCCAGAAGTGCTCTGAGACCATTTCGATGGTGAGACTGCACTTTAAATGGATTGATTGATTGAAATGACCTTTTCTATTGCCGTGCCAAGTCAAACCATGCCTCGCAGATTTGAGTTTCCATTCACAATGTATTCGCATTGAGATGCGCTCAGATGGACCCGAGATCTACCATAACATGAGGTGCAGACCATAACGACCATAACATCTATCATAACATGGGGTGCAGACCATAACGACCATAACATCTACCATAACATGGGGTGCAGACCATAACAACCATAACACCTACCATTAACATGGGGTGCAGACCATATCAACCATAACACCTACCATTACATGGGATGCAGACCATAACAACCATAACATCTACCATAACATGGGGTGCAGACCATAACAACCATAACATCTACCATTAACATGGGGTGCAGACCATAACGACCATAACACCTACCATTAACATGGGGTGCAGACCATAACAACCATAACATCTACCATTACATGGGGTGCAGACCATAACGACCATAACATCTACCATAACATGGGGTGCAGACCATAACGACCATAACATCTACCATAACATGGGGTGCAGACCATAACGACCATAACATCTATCATAACATGGGGTGCAGACCATAACAACCATAACACCTACCATTACATGGGATGCAGACCATAACAACCATAACATCTACCATTACATGGGATGCAGACCATAACAACCATAACATCTACCATAACATGGGGTGCAGAATAAGAATGGGGGTTCCCCGCCGCTGTGTGGGAAAGTGATCCGGGCCGGTCTGACATGGGAGGTAGGACTACCGGCAGAGTTTATTGTACATTAAAACTGCGGGGCGTATAGCGAGGGACATTCACGTTTCAATCTAGAAACATACAATGTGTCCCTGAGCCCCACCGAGGGGGATTTTATAGCCGCGATAACTCTTCTCATCCCCAGTTACAGAGTACATAGTGTCCGCGGGAACTCGGGGAGTGGGATGAGAAGAAGGGGCTGGGGATGGGTAGGCCGGAGTGTAAACAGAAAAGAAATCTAGAGATGTCCTAAATATTGTGGTGGAGTGGGAACAGACATTACAGATAGGGAGCTGAATGGGTTAGGGGGTGGGTGGGTGGCAGGGTGGAGGCGAGGACTTATGACTCTCCGGATTTTCTCTTTTATTGTGAGACGTGGGTTGCCATGGAAACTGCATCCCCCTTCAGGGGCCCAGCCAAGATGGCTGTGGTGGCGCTGGAGCTCGCAGCTGCATATCACTAGATTAGCAATAGGCTCGAGCTATGTTATCTACCTGCTGGTTATGACCCACCATAACCAGCAGGTAAAAACTGGTCTGTGGAATTTCGTTAGTTACACTGATTTTTAACTCACTCGTGAGTCAATGACATCGGTTTGTTCACATTTTTCTAAAATATTCTAGAAAAAAGGAAAAAAAAAAGGAAAAGAAATCCATGCAATAAGACATGCGATAAAACGGCATAAAGAAACTCAAGGTTATTTGAATTTGATTCCGAGGACTCAAACTAGTACTGTGGCATCGCCACAATATATTTGTGGAGGTACACGTCCCCTCCACCCTTGAAAAAAAGTAGTTTGGACCCCCCCCACATTTGCCATAAAAAAATATATTGCATGACTGGTCTACTAGTCATACTATGACATTAATATAGGGCTATATGTTGACTCAAAGTGACCTCATTATTTTCTAATTCACGCTTTGATTTTTTTTAATCCGCATATTTTGCTCTCAATTAAAGAAAATAAAGTGCCAAATTAAGTTGTCAGTGTCCTTTGTGAATTAAACCAAAACATAATAGTAGTCAGTCATTGCAGACCATGCCGAGGAAAAACAAAGAAAGAGGGAGATTATTTTGGGTGTAAAACGCACCAGAATGCAGGAAAATGAATCTACTATTTTCAATATTTTCTGGGGGAGGACCCCCTCACACCCCCCACAAAAAAGTGTCCATCTCACATTAAAAAAGCTGCTGACACCCATGACTGTGAGTCCTCCACAGTGGATATCCATGGCCAAGGAAACGTTGCATCCATGTTAAGACATTCCAGCATCGAGTTGGTAGGGCTGTCTGGAGACACTGCTGAAATAAAAATGAAACTGCCTCCTGCAGTTTCATAGGCAGAATTCAAGTGTTTAAAATGTATTTATTTTGGAAATAAACACCCTCATATAAAACACATGCATATAAATAAACACATACACATACATTTGGGACACATCGGTCGGTGACCTCCACTATTTCTATACAATCTTTATTTATTGAGTGTACTATATAGATTTGAGGAACCAACTTTAATGCCATGTCCATTTCAGTCCAAGCGCTGATCATCTCTGAATGTAGTCTGGGGTGTAGGCCCTGCTTTGGCGTGCACAGGATGCATAATAGAGATAACAATTCCATGTGACTCCCATACCTCGCTAAGCCCTGCAACACTTTATTTAGGATGGATGGCTGCTGTACAGTTCAGCAGAGCAGCCCAAGTATGTTTAAACAAACTGAACAAATACAAGTGTTCAATTAAATAAGATCCTTGAAAAGCTTGTGTTTTGAGCTCTGGCAACAAAACGATTGTATGCTTATAGAGATATGCACTGGCCTATGTTAGTTGTTTTTTTTCAGAGTAAGAACACCCATATTTGAGGTGGCTTAACCACTTCCACTCACTGTTCACTTTACATCTTCTTTAAATCACTTAAATGTCTTTAAATCACTTTCCTTCCACCACATTTCTTACTGCAGAGCAGGGCATCTAAACTGATTCAGTTTTCTATGCCGTTTCTCTTGTAATGCGTGGTACTTGTAACATGCTGCCACCAAGTGGTAATATGTGGCAAATGCTCCTGCCTTACAGCATAACCATTTATATTCACTTCCACACAACCCTTTTATCTAGTCTCCACACTACCTCCAAAGCCTTCCAAATCAAATAGCACACATCAGCCATGGGTGACGTGGGTACTTACTTAATTATCACTACAGAAGACATTGAAATGTCTGGATAGTTAGCTAATGCGATGTCATGCAAAAAATAATAATCCTACAGTTACACAGAGGATCCTGTGTCGCTATGAGCAGGTTCCTTAGTGCTTGTCAGTTTGCCTATATTTCCGAGACGTTTGAAAAATCCAAAAATGTCTGACTTGTGCCAGACATTTGGACTCTTGGCAGGACTTATTTGTGGTTTCATCGGAAGGTTACCTGCCGAGGCCTCACTTGATGTCCCTGCCTGGCTTTGATCCGAAGCCTCTTCAACTGCTAGCACGAGAGGAAATGGAAAATTAGTCTTACTCCTCTTCTCCACCATTGGGGGAGGACTCCCGTCTTCCGAGCCGTCAAACAATCTCGGCGACATCAGACTGGCGTAAAGCCCTGATTGCAACGACTTCATCTTCCCCAGCTCTCCTAACAACGGTTTAGTTCTGACGTTGAGTGGCATCCAAACCTCGTCTTCCTCCTCCGCCTGCTTGGCCGAACTGGGAGGGAGACAAAGTGTGTGGCGTCGTCCGGCAGCGTTGGAGAAGGGGAGCTCAGAGAGGGGTCGTCTGGCGGGGTCCTTGCCATCCTGGGCCTCTGCGAAACCTCGGAGTTCGTCCAGGTCTAAGGTGCGCCGCTGGGTGGACTGGCTGGTGGGTCCCGGGGACTTTGCGCTTCCCAGAACCTGGTCCCCCGAGGAGATGCTCCCTCGGCTGTTCTGGTACTGCAGAACCTTCCTGGACGCCTCGCGCAGCTTCTGCGCCTCCTCCGGCGTGTTGCCCACCAGCTCCTCCTGTTGCTCCTGCTCCTCCCCGTTATATATCCCCACCAAGCGCCTCCCAGTAGAGGTGCTGCTGTCCGTCTTCCCGGTGGAGCCCGTGGCAACGGCGCAGTCCAACTTTGTGTTGGGAGACTTAACCTTGGTCGTCTTGGAGGAAGTATCTTCAGCCCTGCTTGGCGGCAGGACCTCGTCGGGCCGAGAGCTTTCTGTCAGGTTGGGGGCGGCAGAGTCTTGTCTGTTTTGTCCTTTCTCCTCGGATAGGACGACCACACTCCTGCTGGGACCTATGTGGTCTGCCACAGCCACGGCACAGATCTCTGATAGGCTTCCATTGCTAGGGCTCCCATTGTTAGGGCTGCCCTTACCGGACCTCCCTATCCGTCTCCTCGACGAGCGGGTGGAGGCGAAGGTGTGCAGGAAGGACTCGAGCTCCATGCCCTTCGATTCCTTTTCCCAGGAGCAGGTGGCAACGGAGCGACGCTTGGCGGCGTTCTGCAGCCGGTTCTTTTTCTTGACCTCCGCTGAGATGCGGTCCTTGTTCTCCTGCGGCGGAATTATCAGTTTTAGTGAGACGGTACTGCTGACAGCTTCACACTACACTTCTAAATTGTACCAAAGGGGAAGTCATCTATCATATGCCCCCCATTGTAATGGGGGGCATTACAATGGGGGGTAAAACCAAACCCTAACCTAACCCTAAAACCAAACCTCACCCTAAACTCACCCTAAAACCAAACCCTAACCTCACTCTAAAACCAAACCCTAACCTCACCCTAAAAACAAACCCTAATGTAACCCTAAAACCCCAAACCCTAACCTCAACCTAAAAACTAACCTCACCCTAAAACCAAACTCTAACCTCACCCTAAAACCAAACCCTAACCTCACCATAAAATAAACCCTAACTCATATGATGAAAATCTAAAAGAAGAGGGTGAAGTTTGAGCGTTTCTCTACCTGGATTGCCCGCATGAACTTCTCACAGAAGGTGCTGAAGATGGTGCAACACTCCTGGAGTTTGAACTTGCTGGGGTCCTCGCCGAAGAACTGGGCGATGGTGTCGCTGGCTGTGTTGAGCTCCTCCAGACTCTGCTGCGTTTCAGCCAGCAAAGAGGCAGCACCCTGGAAGACAACACACCAACACACAGTAAATATATCATATCAATATGTCATCGCTCAGCACATCATCATCGCAATGATGGTGATCGATGTGTACAGGTGATGCTGAGAAGGGCAGGGACTTTACAGTGAAGTCAACTGCTTATTTTGAGGTTACTCCTGGACTCCAGGAGTGCCAGGTCCATTATCTCTAGGTCCTAGTACCTTCAGGAAGTCATCCATCAGTGCCTTCAGGTTCTCCTGTTTCTCTGCTTCAACTGTGGCGACTTGCACTCGCTTGACTTCTTTCTGAAACTCTGCATTGATGTCATCCTTGTTGATCCTGAAACCAGGAAGCGGAATCAAGAGCCAGTGGCGTCAAAACCAAAACCAACAACCACAGAGGAAACATTCAATTTGAAGGTGATCCGTCATGCTCGGCTATTTTCTAATATAAGAGAGTCCTGCTTCATGAGCGTGTTGTGAAAGAAACTTGGCTATAACAGAGTTATAGCTAGGGGAATAGCAGAGAAGTTGGACTATTGACGTTATGGTTAAGAATAAGAATAAGCCATTCTGTGCAATGGTGGAGTTGAGACCTTGATTTTTACATAACACTTGAGTGAAGAAGTACTCTTTTATCAGAACATAGCCGAGTGTGATGGTTTCCCTTTAAAATCAACTGTGTCTGTCAGTACCTCGAGGCCGCTCCGATAAGTTTGAGCTGCTGGGGGAACTGAAGCAGCTTGGAGTCGTACTTCTCGGCTTCCTGTCAAAACATAACACAAGGCAGAAAGAAAATGTATTCCATGAAAATATTTAATACAAGTTTCAAGGACTAAGTCTGACACAACCAAAACGACTGAATCCCTTCCCGGGCGACCGAGGAGAGAGTTACCATGACAACGTAATGCATCAGATTCATGCCAGGTTTGTTGGCTTTGGTGTCAACTAGTTTCAGGAGCGATGACATGCGAAAGCCGATGGCGCTGCCGGCGTAGCTGCCCTGTCATCACAGAAAAGAAAACATGGGATTATAAGTGTTATTCAGAAACATCTTTTGAGGGTCTGAAGATTTCTCCTTAAATTGTTGTGCTTCCAAAACATTGTTTCAATCAATCAATCAATTTATTATTTAAAGTGCAGTCTCACCATCGAAATGGTCTCAGAACACTTCTGGATAATAACATCAATACATTGATAAAGCAGAGTGATACGGACATAACAGAGTGGACTGAAATAGTGAGAGGAAAACAACAAGTTGCAGCAAGAATTTACTTAAATAGTGAAGGAGGACAGAAGGTTATTTCCATAGTGCTTTGAGAATAGAAATTACTTTAACATGGATTTAAAAGCATCCACGGACCCTGCTTCTCTTATATGTCTGGGTCGGCTATTCCACAAAAACGGGGCACGAGAGACAAATGCTCTCTTACCGGCTGATCTTTTGGTGGATGGAATAAACAAAAGACCAGAATCAGCAGAGTGGAGGGGGCGTGCAGGGAAGTTTGGGAGGAGAAGCTCAAGACAAGTACAAAGGAGCCAATCCATTTAGTGACTTAATTAAGTTAAAAAAAGAACCTTGAATTCGGCCCTGGCTGTTATTGGAAGCCAATGTAGGGAAATCAATACAGGTGTCAAATCAATGTTCCAGTGAACAGCATCAGACATTAGACACTCACAGCGTTCAAGTGATTTCCTGTTTTCCGCACCAGAAGGATGACAGAGTGAAGGTTTTCACACTCCAGGAGCTCTGTTAAAAAAAAATTAAATACATAAATATTAAGTGTTTCTCACATCGGGTACACGTTCCCCCCGGTGTAATTTGAAGGGTTGGAAAATGTCAGAAAACAAGGTGAAAAGAGAACACACAAAATGAAAACTAAAACAAATATATTACTTATTCATAACAAACGTATTATACATGAATAAAAAAGTGCACCATTGACAATGTTGATGACACCAGCAGCCGTTCCACTTTAAATTACATGTAGACAAGTAATCTAGGCATGGGTAAAAATACATTACCCTTGGCAGCGTCTGTCAACAAAGTTATGGACTGCTTCATGTCCTCCATGAGGGGGAGGAACTCCTCCTGAAGTACCAGGCAGTTGAGGCGTTCTTCGTAGCTACAGGGCACAACGTGATACGTTCCAACAGGTTAAGACAGAAGTCAAGAAGAAAAAAATGTCCTCCTAGTAACAGCATGTCGGTATGGCACATAGCTGCAAAACATGTTTTCGCAGCATGCATTGCTGAGTGTGTGGATAAGATTAGTTCATTTTTATTAGACGACTGTAAGTGTGATTTTTAAAGAAGTAACTCACCTTGGGGTTTTGACCAGCATTAACATGAACAGATCGGCTTCCGCAAGGGCTGATTTGTTGCCTTTAAACTTGTTCAAATCTCGAACCTGTATCCATTCATCCAATCACCCGATCACCCAATCACCCATTCATCCAGAGGACACAAACTGCAGTTATAGCACCCCCTCCGACAAAGATGAATTTAGTGTCAGGTTGATGGAATTTCTTATAGAAACTTTAGGGGATGTAGCTTGGTTCTAACAGGGAATCATATACAACAAATAGAATAGGTGTGGATGTTATTGGTGTGGCTACATTTTTGCCTTTGGTTCCCTTCAAAGGAATAGCATTGCAACTATATGCAGAACTCATCAAACTCAGACATTAATTAACAGAGACTGACTGCGTTTACATGCAGGAGCATAATCGGATAAAGAGTACTATAAGTACTATTTCAGCTTGCTGGATATTAGTATACAGTTATAGTACTATATATATATATAGCCAATCGGCTTCAAGGAATATGGATAAGAAAAAAAGAGAAAAACAACATGCCACATACCTCTCCTTCCTCTGGAAGCATTTTACACAGCTCCCTGAGTTTCCCAATGCCAAACTTGGTGCTGGTTCCTGAGCTGATATCTGCGATCATGTCCCGTACCGGCCTATGGGGGGCAATAGAGACACACGAACAGGGACGTGAGTGGGACTGCCACCACCCTGTGTTTACTCTTCTGCATTGTTCTTAACCATCTCCTTAGTATTGGGAAATCACACGGGCTGCCTTTCCGTGCTACACCCATACACTTCATGTATGTAGTAATACTGCTAGAGGCCAACACTACAAATCACTTCTTTAAAGGCACTTTAAACCGTACAGAGCAGACCCCAACATAGACAGAGAAACAAAACACGAAACATTTAAACAAATGTAAACTTTAAACACTAAAAATATAGAAATAATTTAAAGACACTTTAAACTGTACAGAATATCCCACCCATGTCACCCTATGACGTATATTAATAGCTCAGCTGTGAAAAATGTTTTATCCCTGAAACTATGTGTCATCATAACCACTCTCCAATTACCCCACGTAGGAAGGATTATTTACAGTAATACTTGAAAACACACCACGAAAGACAAACGACACAGACACACACAGAACATTGTGGTTGTACAAGTTAATTAAGCCTAAAGCGCTGGTTTCATTTTGCAAGCAATGTGTTGGCAGAAGGTTATCTGAGGGAGTGCGTTGTGGAAACAGCTAGGCTGCTGCATGTGCTGACAGGCAGGCCAGCCCTGGGTAAGACAGGGAGTGGGATGTGGGCGTGGGGCAGGCGGGTCTTGGATGTGTATGCATTGGGATGGTGACAGATCATTCATAGCCGGCTGATCATCGACTGACTCACCGCCGGAACTGCTTCAGAAAAATCCCAACGTTCATGCTCCTCTTTTGGCTCAGAATGGTGACCTAGGATACGATGAGATGAAACAACATGGGATTAAAAGATTATATATGATATGTTTGATATGTACTTCCCAAAACGGGAAATTAGTGTGTCACAGGACAGCCGTAGGAATTTTAGAAAGATAAAGAAATAATTACTCCAATTAAGATACAAACTATCTATACAATCTATTTCTACATACACAATATGAGTAGTATAAATGTTAATTAAAAAAAGAAATAAACTTTATAAACAGCTGAAGCACAAACAATATAAAGATAATCAAGGCTCATGAGTTACCATTGTGGAGATAAGGATAGGGTTTCACTGTTTCTTTTAATGGCATTAATCAACCAAATACCAATCCCATTACTCACTATTGATCATAAAGAT
Source organism: Gadiculus argenteus (assembly GCA_900302595.1). Classification (NCBI taxonomy): domain Eukaryota; kingdom Metazoa; phylum Chordata; class Actinopteri; order Gadiformes; family Gadidae; genus Gadiculus; species Gadiculus argenteus. The sequence goes on along the minus strand of OMLJ01080852.1, from coordinate 1,279 downwards.
TAATGGTGGTAAGGATAAAGGATTCATAGACTTCACTGATTACCAATCAACAGCTTATCACAAACAAATGCGTGCTATGATATTCCTCATGTCCAACTCAGGGATCATAGGTCAATGATAAAGTGGAATATCACATTCATTTCCATCATGTGAAAGCAACCACTTTTGCCCTGCATTGGTTGTAATTGTCCAAACACAAACGCTAGACAAAGTAGACCAATGGAAGAGAACGCGTTTATTATTTGGTCAGAAAGGATTTACAGAAAACATTTCTGTCCTGACAACATGTGTCGGTAAACTGCCGGAAGTACAAAGTCCAAAGTCCAATGTTTGAGGACATTTCCTAGTCGTGAATATAGAGCCAAGACTGATTGTCTGACTGTTAAACAACAACACTGTACTTGACCCACAAATACTCACGCAAGGGGAACCTAGCGAACTGTAAAACAGGTTAACTAACTGTCGTCAGGACAATAGACGATTAAAAGGAAGTAAAGCAGAAACAAGAGGGAAGTTAGAGGGAACAAGAGGGAAGAATTCCAACATGTGCAATTCTAAATTTCATATGCTATGCTACACTATGCTATAGGCCTTATACATATGTTATATGCTAATTGACAGTACACAACACAATTTGTGCTAGGGTTATGCAACACAATACTATATATGATGAGGTTATGCTGCATCTGATACACTCTCATAAAGGTGAGGCTATACTATATATGCTAGGCTATCATACATATGCTATGCTATACAACGTATGACAGGTGATGCAGTTCTATAATCCATAAATACATTTGTTATTCCACGCTAACTATACAACATATTCTGCCCTACAGGGTGCTATAATACAGCATGACACAAAGCTCCACGCCTTCTCAGACCAGATGAGTGATTCTGTTCTCATGTTTGGAAGAAATCCAATGTCCATCTAAAGAACAGACCTTGCTGTATGTCAGCAGTTTTAAGGGTCAAATACAGTCACATTCTAGCCACAAAGGTCTAAAAAGTTGTAAAAAGTTTAGGTATTTGGCTAGAGATGGTGAAGTTTAGGTATTTGGCTAGAAATGGTGAAGTTTAGGTATTTGGCTAGAGATGGTTAAGTTTAGCTGGCAAACGTTTATTTCCTGGTTGGTGGACGCTTGTCTGAAGTTTGAAATCATTGGATTTCCTTTAAACCAGTGGTTCTCAACCTTTTTTGAGCAAACGCCCCCCTGACCTTACTTTGATCCTCCGGCCCCCCCCCCCCCCAACAATTAAATTTTTTTTTTAACTACAC
>OMLJ01080842.1:0-12010 GCA_900302595.1 Gadiculus argenteus | reverse complement strand
TGGCGGTGGTGACCTCTTCCAGGTCTCCGTGGCAACCCTGTTGATGGCGGACCAGGCTTCCCCAGAGCACCGAGCGGTGACAGGACGGACATTCTCCCTCCACAGGGAGGAGGTGGGACGGCTCTGTGCGCAGGAAACGCTTAGCCAGGCAAATCATGTGGCTGGTCATGGGACAGGAAGGTTGGAGGCAGGTCAGTTGTTCTGCGGCCTGGTGAGAGACGAAAATGCTACGGTCAACTCTTTGCTTTCCCCTGATTGTGTGCGGAATAACAAGGAGAAGGAATAGGTGCTTGGATGTAGGGTGTCAGACAGCAGGCTAAACATTTGTATTATATAATGTAAACAACATGAGGCAACAGAGGCAATTGTAATGTAAGCATGTAAGATGTCTTGAAAGGAGAATAATGGATCACATGTCATTGTGTAGTATAATTTGATTTCCATCCCCGTCCCCAATAAAAGGTCTAGACTCTAAACTAAGTCTCTACTTTCCAGTAGCAGCTAAGGGACTTGAATCATTGGTACTGCATGGATGCTTGACAAATGAACAACAGTGCAACGACGTATGGATACGACTCAAGTCGTTCATAACGCCCCCGATCTCCTCAGAATGGACTAGCCCAGTAGAACAGAGGCCTACCTTGACGGGACGTTTGCACAGGAAACACGAGTCCTTCGCCACCTCTTCCTCTTCCACGGAAGACTCCTGCTGCTGCTGCTTCTTGGCCCGGACGGCGCCGAAAGCCAGCGGGATATGCAGGGGCGGCTGGAGGCCGGGCTCAAAGTCCATGCGGTACTCCTGCTTGAGCCAGCGGGTGGTCAGCGGCAGGCGGTCCCAGGGGGGCGCGCGGAGCATGCTGGAGACCACGCGCCAGTGGAACTGCAGGCTGGACTCCTTCGTGGCACGCCGCGGCACGTGGGTCAGCCGCCGCGACGAGTGCGGGTGCTGCCACGCCCACTCAAACTAGACGGGCGGGCCCGGGGGTTAGGATCGTTAGGGAAAGGTTGGGTTAAAGGAGAATTACGGTATTTAACACATTGAGCCCCCCTCATCCTAGATGGGTTATCTAGGGTGAAATAGAGTGGTTGACACCGAAATGTTGACTATTGGTCCTGTCTCGGGTATTTGGCTCATTGCGTCTGGTTGTAGTCTTTTCACTCGGTTCTAGCCCTACTGTTGATGTCTAGAAGTCTCTCCCCCTCTGCTTTCCCCTTTCACATTATCTAGCTGCTCTCTGTTCTCGTTCATGGGGGCTATGCCGTCTTGGCTTTACGGGCTTGTTCCGTGCACTGAAAATCAAACAATGTACCACTCGACATTGGCTGCACCAACATATCCCACAGCACCGTGTTTATGATGTAAGGCAGAGCAGCACTCGTCCCACCTTTTCTTTCAGCAGTGGAAGTTGCTTCTCCAAAAACATCACGTTATTTTAGGGATATTGTGCTAAAGGCTTTCCACCCGCTTCCTCATTATAGTGAGTCAGAGGCAGAGCTGCATCTAATGCACCCGGTTCCAGCATTGGTGATGTGGTGTGTGAATGCCATTTTCCTACAGCAGTTGTTTTTTTGTTGTCGAAGGGCCACACTCTCTCTAAAAAGTGTTTACCTCTAGGTGAGGGTGCCTAGTCTACATTAGGCAGGCTGCTACTATGTGTTAGAGTTCACTCTACAAGGGGTGTGGTCACTTTTACGGCTTCTCTCGAAGGCGTGTCAATAGATGACATTTGCACAGCGGCATCAGTCTTCTTTCCACCAGCCCTTTTGTCCACCTTTACAGGCTGGTAATGACAAGGGTCTCGGTCTGGAGACGGGGTAACAGCTCTTAGCTCCTCGGCCTTTAGTGTATGTATAAGATACACTGATACATTGATACACTGCCCTTCGCTTATGTTTGTTCCATCTGTCACTAAGTGGTGTTCAGGCACTACGCTGGGATTAACAATGACCAGGTATTCATTTGATTGATTAGAGTTGTACATTGTTGAATTTTCAGTGTCCATAAGGGCGAACCCTAGACTGCTACGCCTACAATCGTAGAACTTGTTATAATAACATAACCAATGGGGCTAGATTTACATTTCGTCTGGGTTACGCAAGACCAGTATCCAATTAAAAAAAGTAAGTACTACTCACCCGTAAAGCAGCAATGTCAGAAGGAAAGCCATGTATAATCAGAACCATTTCCCTGAAGGAAAGCAAAAAATTATACATAACTAAGCAATTGGTCGGTTGATTTTGAAATATGAAGTACACCAGTTTGTGTTATTACCATGGCCCTCTCCCACTCGTCCTCTTCGCTCCCCCTCGATGTCGGCCAGCATTGTGCTGTCCGATGCGGCGCTCAGGGTTCACCGTAAACCCAATATAGATGCGACCTTTAAATTTAGGATTGGTGCAAAATAACATGTATACGCCAAAGAAGCTCTCAACTTCTACTACCATTTTGTGATTTAATACTTTAAAAAACTTTTAAAAACAACCCGGCAACTCATCTTATAGAACAAGACGAAATGGATTTGAAGATAATATAACAAAAGCATCGGCGTCATTGGTAAAACATTTCCATTTGTTTTCTCATGGCGGCTGTATAATTATTATTATTATTACTACTATTATTGACCCACTGCTAACAATGAGCCACTGTCTGTAAACAAGACAGACACGCTATATATCAGGAAGGCCACGGTTTGCCTGATTCAATTATATCAAGAAGAGAAATATACCATGTATATTAAAAGCGTTCTAAAATTGGAGAATTATCGAAATAACATATTCAATCAAAGATACACAAATATAAATATATATCAATGTCAACAACACCTTCACAAATAATCTTTCCAAACAGTCAAAAACATAACTGTGTCGTGGTGCAAGGACCTAGTTCTCTATTCCTATTGGCTACTTCAAAAGTCTGTCCCACGGATATTAAACAACGCACCTCATTGGTCCATCCTTTTCGTGACGCACTTGGTTCGTTTCCTGATTCTGTCAGAATCAGCAGAGATTTCCCTCATCGGTAACCAGTGAGGAATGAATTAAGATTGCTTTCTTCTAACTCAGTTTTTGCTTAACTTCACAATGGTTGTTACGGCTGAACTGCTTCGTGATAAACTCTTGAAAGAGCTTGAAGCAGTACATGTGGTATGGTTTGTTTAAAACACGTGTCTTTTGAGCTTAAATACGTCTATTATGGTTACACGAGTAGGCTAAATACGTGATGGTTGGATCATAATCATTTATTTTCCAGAGCATTGTAGATTTATCTGAGAAACCAAACACTTGAGCAACCAATGCTCCTGTTTCCAACATGTCTATGCTTCTATTATCAGTGCCATTTAAAAATGTCACTTCGGCGGAAACGAACACTAACCCCAAGTCAATGGCTATGTTCGCATCATTTATTTATAGTTGTATGAAGATCTTTACAAAAAAAACCGTAGATGGAAAATAACAAGAAAATGTTTTTAAAAATCTATGTGGAACAATGTGTAAACAAACCCAATTGGTTTGGTTCATCTGACTTTTATCCTTACCACCATAGTCTTGTTATAAATCATGTAGTAGGCCTACATGCATGGAGCCACAATGACCTCAACCTTGTTCCCTATATAATGTATAGGAGATTGAAGATACATCCCCAAACAGATGTGCGACCAGCTTCAAAGCGCTAATAGTGTCCTCCCAGTTTGAGGGTAAACCGCTGCTACAGAGACACAGGTATAATAGCACTACACAGCATTACAGTTGACCTGGCAATCCGAATCCACAATCCAAAATACTTCTGTATGTCTGATCCCTTTTCCACAATAGACTCGTCAACGGCTGTTTAGCTGAAGAGCTGAAAGAAATCCATGCATTTGAGCAGAAGACGCTCACACCGGAACAGTGGGAGAAGCAGAAATCGCAGTGATGAGCACATACATTGAAATATGCACTGATACATTTATGGTTGAATTGCACATCAGTGTAATTTAACAAAGTTACTCCAATGTATCACACAGTATTAGTAATGATAAAATGCCTTTCCATTCCCCCTCGCTGTCTCTTTTTGATGAACGCTATGGTTTTTGTACTTGTCCATGGATAAGGTTACAGATGTTTTTACTTGAGTAAAGGCATTATTCAAATTGAGAATATTCATGTTTCAAGACCTGGTCTATACCTACCCAGGTATAGACTGGCATTCTTTCATAATGAAATATAATGCAATACAGGACAACAATACAATACAATATCATGTTTTAGTCACTAAGCCACCAGAGATGGAAATCCTAAATGTTAAGGTTCCCAAAATTGCTAATTTGCAATCCACACTTTATATAAACCAAATATGGTACATTAGAATATCCACATTTCGAAACACCTTCAAAGACCAACTGAGCCATAATAGCCGTTTTATAACCATTGTAGAAACAAGGCTTAAATTGAACACCTAGGTGTCTATTTAAATCTTTATTTTTGGGTTTGATGTATCAAAATAATCAATGCAGTGACTAAAGCGCCCTGACGTCATACATGACACCATTACGCTCACTGTTTCATTGCCTTTATTTACTCTAGTCTTGACACGCCACATTGAATATACATAATTAACACTAACACTCGGAAAACACACATTTATCCCTGGAGCGGAGGGCAGAGGCCCTGAATAAGTCCACATTAGGCTATAGGCTGGTGTGTGGCGAACCTCGCATAAAAGGACCGACGCAGGTCTGCACATCAAGCGTAAACAATGGACCACTCACAGACGGACCACCTGCCTTGAGGTCTTCATAGTCGCATGGGGTTCAGAAAGGACACATAAGAAGCTCTCTCGCTTCCTTCACTGACCTTGTGTTTACTGGGAACGGGCAAGGCTTATTATGAGGCTATCGATCCCCCCCGCGTCGCCAGACACATTTCCCCGTCCCCGCCGATAAGATTAGCAATAGCAATGTTCTCCAATAGTAGGGCTTCCCGTTTTGAGTGAGAATAGTAACGAAAAGAACACTTGCATGTAAAATTGCGTTTTAAAACATGAAATTAAACTTAGTTTCAGGCATTGCATTCATTGGCATGCTCAGAGTCCATAATTGCTTAATTCGGAGGTCTGTGACATTTTATCCCAATTAGAATGAACAGTAAACCTGAAAATGTTAATATTGTGCACTTTACATCTGATGATCAACATTACATAAAATAAAACCTTGGGAATCAAAATCAGTGCCTCATCCACCTAAAGTTCAAGGTCAAATGACATTTTAGAGGCTTGAATTGTTTATTTTTTACATTACCTACAATTACATTTGATAAACAAAATATTTGCAGCCTCAATCCACCTAATGGAGCTCAACCATTTATACACTCCCCACTGAGTGTGAAATTAATAACTTAGTTATGTTAGAAAGTACACTTTTTTATACAGCTGAGTGTAAACAAAACATTCTAAATGGCCAAGAATAATATTGTTATTCCAAGCATGTCGATTAGAATGGCATCCTTCATGTTTGACTTTTATGAGTAAGAGGCAGAGACCCCATGATTACGTCAAATGAAAAGGTTAGACGTGTGAAGTGCAGTGTGAGAGACTATGCTCAGTGTGTGAACAGGGATTATTTCCACCACTTTTACCCCCCATGGCCGGTCTGCCATGCAGCTAATGAAACATAAGATGCAGTGTGGGTGGACGGAACATGGAGTGAGTGAGTGCATATACGGGCAAGAACATAATACATTATTTCAGACCAATCACACAATCTTATAGTGCAATCATTCTGATGAAAATCATTTTATGTCATATTACAAGTTTTGTTTTAAATTTAAGAACCAGGAATGCCATGGTAAAAAACAAACTAGGTTTAACGATGGTTACCACTTCAATAGCAGTATTGAATGTATAAAGTCTCACTCAACGCCCCATGCTTATATGTATATGTATATGGATGTCAGAGGGTGGCAGTATATTAAATACAATGCCCAATCATTGTCAACAAAATGGCCTAAATTAAAGTCTTAATGGACAGAAGAATAACAACTCTTAGTTAAGAGTAGAGGAACTAGCTAGTCCCCCTCAATTAAAACTGGCTTCATCTGGTTAGTGTTAAAGGTCCCATGGCATGAAAATTTCACTTTGAGGTTTTTTAACATTAATGAGTTCCCCTAGCCTGCTTATGGTCCCCAAGTAACTAGAAATTACGTTAGGTGTAAAACAAGCAGTAGGTATCTTGCTCCGTCTTTGAAAAAAAGCAAAGTCCAGACGCACCGATTTTAGATCTAATTTCGTAATAAGGGGAAATGTTACCTCCCCTTTCTCTTCTCGAGGTTCAGTCTGTACAGACTGATGTGTGTACTTCGGATTGATGCGCCTCTAAAAACGGCGCGTTTGTGGAAAGCTCATTGCGGGACTGGCTCGTAGTGGCTGTAATTCTGAACCTAGGCTAAATTTCTTGAACGTCTTCAAATACTGAATTAAGGGCCCACTAACACCTATATATAAGCATCCATAAAATAGCATGTTGCATCTTTCTCAAAGCTCTGGCCCCCGACACAAACACATGGTTCTTTGCCTTGTGTGAAGAAAAAAAGACAATAGGGACTGGATGTAAAAAACCTTTTAATCAGCCTCAATTAGCTGTCCTCTGTAGAAACAAACCTCAACACCGTCCATCCAGACACACAAACCACAGAAAATCATCTACCATTTGTCAGTGGTTTGTACCATTTAAAATCGAATAATTTACAATAAGAGAAAAATATACATTCATATACATGATAGTGGACATCGAGGGGCAGGATATTAACGAGTGCCCAGCTGAAAGAATTCTGGGTTTGATGCCCATGTCCGCAGTGTATTTCGTACCGTCGCTCAGTCCTGGTTCTTGTCGCTGACGTCCAGCATGGCGTGCAGCTCCCCGGGCTCGTAGCCTAGCAGGCCCTGCAGGTTGCACACAAAGCGGTAGACGTAGCGCTTGCCCGCCGTCTTGTGGATGATGTTCTTGTCGTAGTAGTAGCGCAGGCCACGGCTCAGCTTCTCGTAGTTCATCTTGGGCTTGTTCTTCCTGCGGCCCCACAGCAGGGCGACCTGAGGACACGAAGTCCGGGGTCAGGTCAAATCCCGGTTGATTTGTGTAGCCTTTGATTGGCGTTACGGTTGGCGTAACACCCCTCGAACCCTAGCCCTCCACAGAGAAAGGACAACCTCCTTTCTTATCAACCCGTGGGTTGATAGGAATCAAACAATCAACTCCTGGTTCCAGGAATGTGTCATGTCAAGATTTAATATTTCCCCTCCACTGTGAAACTACCCATTGGGAGAGAGTCCATTGTACACATGACTCATGTCACCTACCTCATCGGGGTCGGTCAGCTTGAACTCCCAGCCATTGCCCGTCCAGCTTATGCACGACTGACAGCTGCGGTCGGTCAGGAGCTCCAGGAGGAATTGCCAGAGTTGAATGGGGCCACTGCCTGGGGAGAATCACTGTTTGTTACCAACACCTCTACAGACTTAACAGTCGTGGGGATCTGGGCATACGGTCGGAAATCCAAAACCGGGTTCATCATCAGAGACACTAAGAAGCTTGTTTGTACCTGTGTAGCCAGCCAGGATGGCTGCTGGTATCATCGCCCCTCCCAGGTCGGTCTTGTTGCCCATGAACTCTTTGAAGCCCCTGTGGTGCTGCGGCAAGACAAAGGGGTCCATCTCCTGGATCTGAGTGGTCCAGGACAGTGAGCCGGTGATGTCAGCGTCTTCATAGTGGATCAGGTCCACTTCTGAATCCGTCTCTGCAAGCAGGCACACACAAAAAAAACTGTTTGATTCAGTTTCAGAAAAAAATATTGATTGTTTAATTTACTAAACAATTAGTTAACAGTGCTTTAGATTTAAGCTATTATTTGAGTGTAATTCATTAGAAATGGCACAGCCATCCTTCAGCTGAGTTTTGAGTTGACTGCACCTTCCTCTTTATGAGCACATTTAGATTTTAGACTGCTCCCGGCCAAGTTCAGACCAATAAGGGCATCAATGGGACCTTTTTGGATTGTTAAAATCGTGCCCCCTTTTCCCTACAGCACCTATAACCGAAGCAAACGCAAACAGATCCGAACCATACCTCCGTTCTCCCCAGCCTCTTGCAGGAGTGGGGCAGAGGAACTGCTGCTACAAGGCCCATTGCCGTTGAATGTAAAACAGTCTTTGTGTTGCACGGACACCGCAGGCTCCAGAGTGTGGAGCTGCTGGGCTTGGTCCACGTGAGCGTCACTGTACTGCAGGTGGCCACTCTGCTGCTCCACATACTCAGCATAGTAGTCTGGAGGTAGCGAAAGCACGTACACAAAGGGCAAAGATGGGAGGAAGAAGATTCACTGACGACCTGTGCAAGGCCATGAGTTTTAAACAGCACCACCGCCGTATAGAGGAGCCTTCACCTCGCTGCATCGTCTCCAGGTGCTCCCACAGTATCTCCCCGGCGGTGCAGTCTGAGGTGAGGCCCAGGAACGTCTCCCTGTCCAGTTCACACAGCTCAGCCCCCTGCATGCCCCGTAAATTGGGACCCAGGCATTGGAGGCCAAACTCGGCCCGACACCAGTCCAGCCAATGGTTGACTTCCCACTGGGACCAAAGATGAGGATCTAGAGCAGAACATAAAATGATCATAAAAACTTAATTAATGCAAGGATGCTTCCTCTTCTTTCTGACCCATTGAGCAGACATGTATCGTTTTGCGTGGCAGATTTTCGTTCACCACGTCCCACCAGGTGAGGGGATCCGACAGTACCTTGTGGGAAGTGTCGGTTGTGCCTCTCCTGGGCGAAGCCCTGAAACGTAGCACTCACCGCCTGGCTCAGTACCTCCTTACTGGTGGGCGTGAGCGGCGGGACCTCCAGGGGGTCCGACTCTGAAGACCAAACAACACATAGCCCTTGTTAACACTCTTATCAAATGTGTACAATATGAAGGATTGGTAGTGTGAAGCAAACCATCAATTACATTTTCTTTAATTCCCTCTCAATAAAACCCAGTTTAGAATTAGAAAGATTGTACGTTTAGTTACATTTATTGCACACTATATTAAAAGGCCCAATCGAGGGACATCATACATTGTGTTGCCAACAATAAGACAATAAAGGAATGGACCATCATGGTCCCATATTGTAAATGGAAAAGAGGGGTTACGGCACATACCGCGGAGGCAGCATCCAGTTTAAAACCCACATCCACTATAAAACACATCATACAACAATCAAGAATCAAACTTTTCTTCTATTAACGTAGCTGGCTCCTCCGGTTCTAAAACGTTCCCGGCGCCGACAGACTGATGGGGCTCTCCTTACCGTAGGTGATCCAGTCCATCCGAAGGCCAGGGCTGATGGAGAGGAGGGAGAACTGAGCCCACCAGGAGGCGGCTCGGGGGCTTTAATAGAGTGGGACCGCCAGGGCAGGAGGGGCGGGACAGCCTGTGACGGATACATGTCACTCATGTGCACCGGGGCGGGAAGAGATGGAGGCCAGCTGAGGCATGGAGAGTGGTGTTAACATGTAGGTTTATTAAAAGGCATTTTGTTGGGTTTACATTGTGATGTTCCATTAGTTTAATTAGTGGGGTAAAAGAAAACGTAGACCAACTGGTTTTTTAGGACAAAATAAAAAAATCAGTATACTGCCAAAGTTGTAGAATTGCTTAGCTTGTATTTCTGTATGAATGTCAAAATGTCTTAAAAGCGACGTGTATGTTTTGGCCGACTGTCGTAGAAGTTCTCCACAAAAGGGGGCAGCATATTAACAATGTTGTGTTGACGAGTCTTGAGACCCCTTTTGTATAAAACTATAAAATACAAGGTGGTACGTTCCGATGCTAGCAGCAAAGGTTGACATCTCTGCAACACAATAGACTTCTCTGAAATAATCAGAGATAAAATTATGTGATTCTCATTCTGATGAATGGTTGATAATTGCAAATGTTCTAAACTAGTGATCATACATTGACATCTTTAAATTAGAATAGAAATACAACACTAAGGGCATAAAACTTGCTTTTTTTATGTTTAATCTTTGGTTTAAACAGCCGATTCTGAGAAAAAAATATTTTATCTAATATTTCCAAACTGCAGAAATCACTGGTTTTAAAAGATGCATGCAAATGCTTGCTTTTGGGTGAGGGTAGTTTACATGTTTAAATGTAAATATGTAAAAAATATACATACAATCCATACATAAAAACTGTGTGGAATACATCAGTAAATCCGTTTCAGTTAAGTTTTTTGGCTGTACTTTTTTTGTACCGTTTTTCCTCTTGTTTCCTCTTGTTGTACTCACATCAGCCCGAGTACTAGAGGTTAAAGTGTCATGACCTCAAGGGGTCTGACTACAACCAGTTTCTTTCTTTTATCTGGTCAATTTACAGTCTGCTTCACTAACGCTTTGCATTGCAAGTCTACTTGACAGAAGCATTACTTTTTTGCGAATGTTAAAAGTTGTTAGAAGTTAGGTTACAATATAAAGACGTCTTGAACTAAGCCATTATTGTCATTTATTCTCAGCACTCATATGGTCATTAGACCGACTCTTGTCCGCCCCCTACTGGCAGGTGTGATATGAACCAAAAGGCCATGTTATTAAACGAGCGCACAAGTACACCATTAATAAGCCAAATACATATTCCTATGACCTTGGCAACAACTCAAGTCGCTTTAACAAAAATGTCAAGAGAAAATTGAATCTTGGCTAATAGAAAAACATACATTTTATTGTCCATCCGGACGGTCCAAGGATGGCCAAAAACATCACAGTCGTCACTCCGATGGTCTCCTTACACACACCACGGGCTATCAACACTGACGTACACATGGAGCGATCACACAGCTCCGATACCAGGAGGCCCCACGGGGACAGTGTACTCACGACGACTCCGATGGGGTCTCTGGTTGGTTGGTGGTGATGGTAGTTGACTCGTTGCGGTGTCGCCTCATTATCCAGAAGTGCTCTGAGACCATTTCCATGGTGAGTCTGCACTTTAAATCATGAATCGATTTATTGATAAGGTAATTTTTTATCCTCAAAGCACTATGGAATGTAACCTGCTGTCCTTCACTATTACTATCGCTATTTAAGTCAATTCTTGCTGTAACTTGTTTTCCTCTCACTATTTCAGTCAACTCTGTTAGGCCTATGTCTGTATCACTCTGTTTTATCAATGTATTGATGTTATTATCCAGAAATGTTGTGAGACCATTTCGATGGCTTCATTAATGTATTGACGTTATTATCCAGAAGTGTTCTGAGACCATTTCGATGGTGAGAATGCACTTTAAATAATAAATTGATTAATTAATTGACATTTAGGAAATTAGTCGAGGTCGACGACTCAATAATACCCGCAGAAAACCAGACATGTTTGCCGGTAAAAGTCTACAAGATTTAAAAAGCACTAGCAGGTTCTGGAACCCAACGCAGGTGATAGTGGTGGCTAATTGACTCACACCTGCACTAAATAGGCCCTCCTGCGTCACATCCGCTAATTGGAAACCACGTGGGATAATTGACCATAGACGCATTCATATACAATCCCTTCACATTGTCAGAGGAAAACTCAAATAAAAAAAACACTTTTACTTAAGAGGAGCGAGGTAGACTTCCAAATACATTGACCATTAACTTCCCTTCTAATTCATTATTCCGTCTGTCCTAGCGTGTTGCGGTGATTGCTGGAAGGAGGTATTCTGCATTCCCCCACTCTGCATTCCTCCTCAAGATGTATTCCTTGCTGATTAAGGGAGTTTTTCCCCTTGTGGAGGCTTGGGTCAGATATATTAAATATTTGGCCTGTTAAGCCCTTTGAGACTGTCATGGTGATTAAGGCCTTTACAAATCAAATTGACTCATACGAAGCAGCAGAACAATATGTATCTTTATTAATTACATTACCACAAACAAGCTGCTACACAACATAAGGTTAATGCGGTTTTGTGGGTTTATCGGGCCAGGGGGGGGGGGGGGGCAAACACACACACACACAAAAAGAGAAAT
>OMLJ01080836.1:0-12692 GCA_900302595.1 Gadiculus argenteus | reverse complement strand
CTGTACCCGGCCGGGCTTCGTGGCAAACCCGGCCACCAGGCATTCGCCGTCGAGCCCTCCGTCTGGGCCTGGCTCCAGACGGGGGCCCCGGGCTTCCACCGGGCTGAGTAACCCCTCCTCTTTGAATTTTCTTCATCATTGGGAACATGTGAACCATTCTTAGTCTCGCCCCTCACCTGAGACCACTCTGCCATGGGAGACCCTACCAGGAGCACAAGGATCCAGACAACACAGCCCTCAGGTTCACAGGGACACACAAACCTCTCCACCACGATAAGGTTCCATCCGATCCAGCATCTTAGCCTACATTTCTAAATACAATGTGGTTTTAAATGGAGATGTGGACCAGGATACCATTAAAAAGTAAACCACAACATTGCTTTATAAAAAAACAAAAACAACCTATGTTTGAGTGATTGCTTTTGAGAAAGAACCCCTTACCTCCAACATGCAAACAGTTGAGAAAAAATGGTATTTTCCTTCCTTTCCGTTCAACGCTGGTAACGAAAGGCAGCGCAGACCAGATGAGTCGGTAAGAACTTTTGGGGCAGCGTATAAGCATTACGCCAGTGAGTGCGTTCACGTATTTGACTGTAGAAACAAGGACATTGTCAAGGATAGTTATGGTCATTCGTATGAGCATGTCAATATTATCTAAGCAAAACTGGTCCCCACCTGGGGGCCATAATTAATCAAAAGCAAGACATATGCCGCTTCGGAGTTCGAATTACCTGAGAATCCAATGCTGCATTGTGCCGCTCCATAGTCACCGTGCATACTCGCAACGGCATCTTTTACTGCCAAGAAGATCGCTTTGTCTTCCAGCAACAACCGATTGGATGGGACGGAGATGTTTATTTCACACAGCAAATATCTGTAGAAGGAATGACAATCACTGTGAAACTGAACTTGACCACATAGTCAGAGGAAAGGATATGCTTTTACCTTGACTTTACGCGCACCATCTCAACTTATACAGTATAAATGTTTGGTGTTGCCCAGAAAGATGTCCCCGGAACTTGCCTTCATCGGGCTTGGTTCCCCCTGTACAGTATTTATTATTATTATTTAATTAGCGGGAAATGCATTGATACCAGATGGGGAGGTGATTAAATATCGATTTTATTTGATTATCGCAGATGTAGGATGAATAAAAATCGGATGAATTAAGTAGTTTAATCATTTACTTGGTTTACATTTTGGTCGGTAATTAAATTAAATATTACTGAAATGTCATGAGTATGTTGTATCAAGGTAGGCCGTCATTATCCCCCATTTGGATGAAGGTAAAACCAAACCAACACCACTAGTAACCGGTGACACGTAGAGATGACAAACGTCTTCAACTCTAGAGCAGCTCTCAGGTAACTATGACGACCGGCCGCATTCACAGCCAATCACAGTCGAGCTTTTGTGTCCTCCACACACATAGGCGCCATCTTGGAATTTCCGTAGCTTTTTCTAAAATCGCTACAAGCATATAACGCAGTTGTCTCACTTAATTCAACTCACTAGCGATATGAACGGATCCAGAAAGAAAACCACACATACTATCAAAGGACAATCGGACACTGCTGTTGGCCCAGCTGCCAACTCCATGGACCGAAAGTCCGCCGGCGGAATGCTGAAGAAACTAATATCGCGACGCAATCAGACCGATAAATATCCTGTGATAACAGAGGATGAGCTGCGGGCTTTAGGGACAGACATATCACCGGACCACGTCCTGGGGCTCCGTGCGGTCACCGAGGGTGGGTAACTATTAGTCTACATCCTAACGATACTTATACAATCCATATTTACGAGTTTCTGTATGTATTCAGCTACATATTGCTGTTTTAACGTGTTGGTTTTCATTTCAGACTATCTATGTAAGCCCGAAGACAATGTGTACAACGTTGACTTCACACGGTTTAAGATCCGAGACCTGGAGACGGGCACGGTGCTGTTTGAGATCGCAAAGCCACCGAACTGCGGTAAGTCTCACTGTCCACTGTTTGGCAGAACCCTAAACTATGACTATCACCTGGCATCTTTAAGTACTAATGTGTCATCAATCTACTGAATGACTTATCTGATTTAGTATTAGTTTACTGATGATTCGAAAACATTAGACATTAAACATTAGAGTTCATGCTTTTCTACACACTAAGAAAATGAAAGTTCTAGAAGTAAAATGTCCTATTTTTCTACCTATCCACCAAACACATTTTGACATTTTGTTTTACTGTGAATTAAAAAATAGACCCGTTGGAGCATGAAGACGTGGTTGGGGATTTGGACACCAGTGCTGGCCGTTTTGTCCGGTATCAATTTACCCCTGCCTTCCTTAAACTTCGCACTGTTGGAGCAACGTAAGTGACGAAAAGTGACGTTTTAAATAATTGAAACCAAGCTCATTTTGCTAATTTAATATGGATGTGTGTCTCAAGGCATAGCAATGTTCTCCCCTTCTCTTTTCCTCTTCAAACCCCAGCGTTGAGTTTGCAGTCGGGGACAGTCCTATTAACAGCTTCCGTATGATCGAGAGGCATTATTTCCAAGGGCGGCTCCTCAAGAACTTTGACTTTGACTTTGGATTCTGCATTCCCAATAGCTGCAATACATGCGAGCACATCTACGAGTTCCCCCAACTTCCAGAGGACCTCAGTGAGTTGGGAGTCTCAGTCTATATGTCTACAAGTGTTATTCTCTATTCAAACATTAATATTTGTATTTTTAAACCTAACTTCTTCCCCCTCTTTTTCTCCAGTACGCCTCATGGTAGAGCACCCGTATGAAACCAGATCAGACAGCTTCTACTTTGTGGACAGCAAACTTATAATGCACAACAAGGCTGACTACGCCTACAACGGGGGTCAGTAGAGGCTATTCCGGTACAAGGGACAAGAATATGTGCATTGATGACACAGGTTTGAGGATATGGACTCAGCAAAGGGTTCTTTCTTGATGCATTCATTCCCTAACATGGGAAACTGCATTCTTCCGAAATGACACCAACCTGGCTTCATAAAATGTTCATCATACGTTTATTGCAGCTACAACACTGTTCACAAAAAACGACTAACGAATGAAGAAATAGTCTTTGAGCTGTTGGATTGTTATGTTTTGTTTTTGACTCTACTGCTTTTTAACTTGTTCTATAAGTGTCAGGAAGTAGTCTAGATTTGTTTTATATACTTCAGTCAAAACATGTTGGTAGATATCACTCTGTATGTTGATTTGACACCACCTTTTGTATGTGATTTGACACTACCTTTTTGTATGTGACTTGACATGACCTTTTTTATGTGGCAATTGTTCATCCCAAATGGAAGGACACAGACATGGGCCAGGGAAAGGGTGTAATACAGTATTGCCAAGAATATACGTGTAGTGCAGTTAATAATTAACCATTTAAGTTGTATTTAATTTTCCATTCATCCCTCTGTTCCACCATATGTCTAATTATGATTGACTTTGAATTGTTGATCCCTTTACTTCACCCTTTCTCTCCACCATAGCCTGGGATTCCTGTGCCTTTTGTTCCACACTGTGTATGTAAATCTATTCAATGAAATGACTAAAACCTATAACTCAGCAGAGTTAACCTGTATAACACAGGCTGCACCTCAACCAATAAGCTGAAGACTTTTTTTTTCAGCTTCTCTTGTCATGTGCTCTGTTACTTATGAAATATGTATTTTAATATTGACTTTTTTAAACAAATGAATTTCAAATTAATTACCAGTGGTCATTTTTGTAGTGTGTGTGTGTGCGTGCGTGCGTGCGTGCGTGCGTGCGTGTGTGTGTGCGTGTGCGTGTGTGTGTGTCAGAATTCAACAGAACAGACCATTACCCAGAGTTCGTTGCGGCGAGCAAGACAACACGTGTTTTCATAATGGATGCCTCCGGTAAAAAAGCATTGGCTGGGTCTGGTGATTCAAGTAGCAGTGAAGATGAAGATCTGGAGAAATTTAAGGAAGCCATTTGGAATATGGATGGTCCCGAGACGACAGGTAAGGTTATATATATACGTTTTGGGGGTTTGGCCATGTCAAAACGTCATAGGGATATTTGTCTACAACTTCTACGATAAAGGAACTCCAGATGAAACAACTTCCAAATGACTAACACGTAGGATATTTCTAGGTGAAACGTGAAGTGCACAAACATAATACCTCCGAATGCACGTTAGGGTGTGCAGACAATTGCACAACTCGCAGTTATTACTATATGTATTCATTTGTATTTAAAATGCAGGAAACAACCATCCAGAACCCAAACCGACGCGGAGGTAAATTCACTTGTACCCATTACACCTGACATAGCATACTGTATGCGTAGTTGCATCCAGTACGTAAGGAATATACTGTCCGTTCTATAGGTTATAGAGCTACTGTCCACCTAGCTGTTTTTGAAAAACTGACAAATAAGAACGCTTGCAATGCTGGAACAGACGTTACTTATCTTTCTCTACCTAATACTGTATATAACTCACGTTTTAAAAATGTGTAATGCGTAATGCATGCACAGTATGATAAGACTGTCGAGCTATCTATAAATAACTGCTATCACCCACTAACTTTGTTATTCAAGATAATGAACGGAATTCTGTATAATTAGTCACACTGGGCTGTCTCCACAGGTTGATTGTGTCCGACCATCAACATGACTGTAATGAGCTGCAGGTGACGCCAGAGTTTCGTGCACACGTCGCCAAAAAGTTGGAGCATATGCTTGACGGGTACATTGGTTTGATCAATGTTTTTGCTCATAATACACTTTTAATCATAAAAGCATTCACGTAACACATTTTGCTCCTCAGTTTTATTTCGGAGAAGCCAGCAGGAGCTGTATCTCATGAGAGCTCAAGCACGTTGGAGGATGATAATCTCGGTATGTTTTTTTAAGCAGTTTGTTCCTTTTGTTGATTGGCTACCTGGATTTATTACAACTGTGATGACCATTTTTTGACACAGGCTTCAAACTGTTTGCAACATCGAACCAAGGTCAAAGATTTGACGAACTACCATGTCCTGTGAAATGCCAACGCGTTCCCAGCTCCAGGTAAAAAAACATTTGCGTGGAATTAACCAACAAATATTTTATTTTTACCTTAAAGCGGCAGGATCAATCTCAATCCGACTTTAATTTATGTTTACGTCCCTTTTTTATTTTCGGTGGTTGACAGCGAAAGCGACAGCGAGATGGACAAGAGGATAAGGGAGGCAGTGGTGTCTGTAGAGGATGTCCTGCGACCACCAGTGTGGGAGATGACCACGAAGAAGGTTGATGCTGAGGAGCCAACAGGACAAAGCCAGGAGGACACAACGGAGAGCCCTGTGCCAAAGAAGAAGAAGAAGAAGAAGAAGAAAAAAATGAAAGCAACTGAATGTGAAGATGACAGTGTCGGGACAGATTTTAAAGCGCAAAAAGGTCCAGCAGAGCAAAGCCCTACTCTCAAAAATAGGCAAAAGCAAGATAGATTGAAGACCACGCCTGCAAAGTCTGTCTCTGATAAATCTTCTCTGCCGTCTGGGAAAGACGGCGGGGAGATGGAGGAGAAACAGGAGCAGGAGGGCAGCACCCAAGCAAAGGTGAAACGGAAAAGGAGAAGAAAACGCAAAGCTGTGGACGAGAGCATGGAGGTTTAAGGGACGCTTCTGAATGCAGTGTTTGGAAGTTTGAAGCTGTTCAGGATATTAAGGGGACCTTGTTTTAAGGTTGTGTAATCCTGTAAACTGCCTCCAAATACAAATGTGTGTAGTTTTGATGAAAAATAAATTGTGCTTTTGATGTGTTTTCAGTAACTGAGGTTATGTCAGTGCTTGTACAAATGTTTTGGATAATGTTTGAGTCAGTCATGTATCAATTAAGCACACCATATACATTTGTAATAAAATGTTCCAGTGCATTTTCATGATTTATTGTCTTGTTATAAAAAAAATCAACCCACTTTTTTCTTTGTTCATTTGTGTCGTAAAACAATGCGTTAAGTTTGATTTGCACCATTGCGAAAGGGTGGAGCAGTGACAAAAACCCATTTGTTTTCTGTAAGTCCATATACTTCTGTGGTTGTGGCTTCATCAGTTGGTTGTGAGTTCAAAGGGGGGCTGAGTGTTGCCAGGTTAATCCTGCCCTACTGAGGGGAGGAGACCATCTGTGTGGGAATGTAGGGGCTGATGTTAGTCGGCGAAGGAGAGAGGAGGTGGGATGTGTGGCTTTCTGTGCTTTGAGAGGCTGGGTATAGCTCTAGGTCCTCTGTATCTGTAAAAAGAAAGTATTTTGATATTTTCAATGACATGTTTTATTTAGAGCCTACCTCACTTATGTGAATCAATGCATTCATAACCATGAGTAGAAAGTGCTGCTGGGAACAAAAAAAAGGTTCAGATTTATTCTAAACTTTAACTTCCAAATATGAACACAATCAAATGCCTATAATCACACCATTCTCATAAGCTATACAGTTTTAAACTCTTACCTGGCGTGGGTGTGTTTGGTTGCAGATGCAGAGACTCTTCTGCCATGGGGGGCTCTGTTTGGTCGTCAGGATCGGCTGTCAAAAGCTGCCATTCGTTGGTGGATTATTTTCATGCAGATCATGTATTCGTTTAGTTAAAATGTCCACCAAAACTCTGTTGGTTAAATTACCTGTCGGACAGCCGCAAGGCTGGTCAAAGCCCCGAAACTGCTGTCTGTGATCAGCATTGCTTGTGAGAGAAGGCTGGATGACGAGTAATGTGGCATGTCAGACTTGCTGTACACTGCAGTAGGGGAGAAACATTTGTTTTACATCACATACCCCTTTACAGACATGAACATATGTATATACACTGGGTCTCTGGCAGCCATACTAGTTTTTTCATATACTCGTGCATAGGCCATCTATGAAATATGTCTTAGATGCATCAATCCCCCACCCCGTCTAGTGCTCTACATCCCTGATAAGCACCTCCCTGTGGGGCCTCTTACTGTGGCAGGGCAGTTGGGCCATGGTGGCCATGAAGGGACTGGCCCCCATGTGGCTGGGGAGCGAGTGCTGGGGAGAGGTGTGGAGCTGCTGCTGGAAGGAGATGGGCTGCAGGGTGGTGAAACTCCCTCCCATGTTGTTGATGACCGGTAAGTTCTGCGACTGGGTAGAGGTGAGTCCTGCGGGTGGAAGAAAAGACCAAGGCTCCCCGAAGAAGGAGGAGTGACTGACATTAATGACAGCATTTTTCTACATTAACGTCTACATAGAGATGGTGAAGACTAGTTCTAGACTGTCATTCAAGACTGTCATTCTATGGCCCAGTTCAGGAAAAATCACTCCTATACCTCCTTTATTCTACTGTTGATCATTTTTAAATGTACTTTTGCACCAACATTTTGACAACTCCTATTGTGTATATAGTAATAATTTTCTGTGTATGGCTTTTATTGAATTTGTATTTATTATTTACAATATACATCTGTTTTATTCTCCTACTCTACTGTACTTGCTGCTGTGACACCCACATTTCCTATTAGACATCAATGAAGTACCATTCTTAAGTTATCTCTACAGTTCAGTACCTGCTGGTTAATCTATGAATGGGGTTGGCACCGAGTTGGCATCCTATACTTTACCTATAAGGAGAGAGGACTCCCCCAGGCTCACGACACTGGGCAGGGAGGCCATGATCAGACCCTGGGATGGGGCAGGGGAGGCCGTCAGGCTGTGCAGCGATGTCAGTGTGCTCACCGGAGGCAGGGGGCCGCCGCTAGATACCTACCACCGGAGAAGCACACAGAGCAAGGTGAGTCAGGCTTAACTGCAGTTCTGCTGTAGGATGTGTGGGTGGACCGGTGTGTGTTCTTACTATTTTAGAATGATGCATGTCCAGGAGTGTGTGGCTGGGCTCCAATTGGACGGGACTGGATCCCAAGCGCAGACCCCGCTCCCCACTACCGCCGCCCCCCCGGACCGAACTCATGGTGTCACATTGGCTTTGTTGACTGTACTTCATGCCTGGAGTAATAATTGAGAATATACCAGAAAAGACACCTGTACCAATTAAACCAATTAAACCAGACATTAAACATATCAACAACAGCTATGGATACGGTATATCTTTTATGTGTCAATCTAGTAGTATTATCTCCGGCCTTCTTACCCTGGTTAGGACTGGGCGGGGGGAGGGGGTTCACGCCGCCTGCTGGGTGGCTGGAGTACGGGGTGTCGAGGGCCAGCTTATGGCGGAAGGCCTCCTCTTTGCGGCGGTTTGCAAACCAATTGTAGACGCGCACCTCAGTGACCAGGTTGGAGCCCAGACCGGCCAGCTGGGACGGAGAGACACCCCTCTGGATACACTCCGCCCTGAGGACATCACAATGCACATAAAGAAACCAGGGCTTTTGTTCCACAAAAGATTAAGATTAATATGTTTGGGAATTTAAAAGGTACTGTAGGTGAGATCTGATCTGTAGGTTCTCTGATTGGAGCCATTATCAATCGTGCTTGTCAATCACAGACGTGTGTGTTAATCACCGGTTGCATTCCTCCACTAAACCCTCTCTTTCCTCCTTGCTCGGGTTCTTCTGCCGCTCGTAGGCGTGGAACAGGATCTGTTGGGAGGCAGGCCCCCATTTGAAACGATTTCTGCGGCCTTTCTTGGTCTCCTCTCCCTGCTCGTCCAGGGACGCAAGGCCATGGCGGGCATTGGTGAACTCTGCAAAACAAAATAGCCTTTGTTTTAAATCCTTTTATTTGTCAGAATTAGCTAATTTGAGAATGAGTAAAGTTGTCACTGGTTAATTTATTTTACTAATAGTTGGACCACGGTGCCTCAAACCTACTGACTAAATGAAATGATAATAGTTGGGTGAAGGGACTTTCACAAAATGAACAAGAACAACAACAAGCAGCTGGAGGTGTACTCACGCTGGCTAATCTCACACTGCTTCTTCACGTACCAGCTGTACAGGGCAGCTCGTTTCTGGTTCTTCATGGGCGTGCCTTTGTTGAGGTGCTGGGACAGATGGGACTGGTTGAGGCCTGTGGATTCCACCACCTCCCTCTGTGGGAGGTTGTGCTGCTGCATGTAGCTCTTCACCACCTTAGCTACGCGCCACGGGTCGTTCCTACAACACGCGGACAGAGCACAAGAAGCACACTTTTAACTGAGAAACAACTGAACAACCTGCTTTGTGTATTCAAATTGCTAGCTTTGTTATTGTATTTCTCAGTATATATGCTCAAAATTGGGTTGTCATCAAATGCTCTGTCCTTTCACCAAACTATCATTTTACTTCCCATCCAAGTGTACATTTGTGTAGTGAATATCAGTTTGCGGATGAGGGGGGATTATGAGAAGTGGGTGTTAATTTATACTTTGGAGATTTTTGGAGAGGTTATTTCCCTGTTTGATAACTTAAAGTTGTCAATCACCCATTCGGAGGAAGTTGATTTCCACAAGAAAACTTTTGCAATACAACCGTACACCTCCATGTTATCAAAAGCAACCTATAAGCTGATAATCTACTGCTGGCTCGCATATGTGAATGACATCTCCGCACATCGGACCTCCTGAAAAAAGCCTGCTCCTGGAGCAGTAGGTTCTCCAGCGATGATGCTAATTAGCTCATGTGTCAATGAGCAGTAGGTTGTCGGCAGTTCACACCTCACGTCAGTTGGGCGTGTTGATGACGCATCGTCTACGTTTGCATGTCAGTGGCCGCTGAACGGTAATCGGCCTGTTGCCTTTTGTTCGCTGAATGAATAAAACATTAAAAATACAACAATAAAACATATTTAAGTAAGTAGTCATGTACCGCAGTGCAAGAAAACATTGGCTTGTAACACCGACTGCTAGATGAATGATCAATACATATAAACTGGTTGGTTCAGCTCGCTAGACCTCACAGTGGGTACTGTAGAAGTAGAAGTGTTCAGAGCCATTCACCAAGCTGGTCTTCGCCTCCACCTGGGAAAGTGCCAACTTCTTCGACGAGAGACAACGTTATTGTCCATGTCATCAGTGAGGCGTGGCCACAGACCTGGCCACCCCCAAAGTGGCCACAATGAGAGGTTGGCCAGTCCCTTGTGACATCGTGGAGCAGCAAAGTTTCTTGTGCCTGGCGTCTTATTATTGCTGTTTCATCATGGACTTTGCCACCCTTGCTATCCCCTAACATTGTCTAACCCACAAGGGGCAGGCCTTATTGTGGGATAAGCAGTGCAACACTGCGTTTGACCTTCTGCAGACAGCGTTCACCAGGGCCCCTATCTTGGTGTACCCAGAAACCAGTCTTATTACAGTTTCTCTCTCAGTCGACCTGAATGCAATTATTACGTTACCCGGCTGGAGCTGCTGGCTGTGGTATGAGCCCTTTGCCATTTCCACCCTTAGCTCTATGGCCAACTATTCCTGCTCAGGACCGATCATGCTTCACTGACATGGCCCCTCAGCTTGTGGTGTCAATGAACCAGCTGATGGTGAGAGACACGGCAGCTCCCAATGCTCCTTCTGCTATCCCTGCTCAACCTGCTGATGGGCTAACCTCTCCCTGCTAGATGGCTGGCTGGTCCGCAGTTGGCAAGCACCTAGGGGAGACCACCAGGTTTCAACAACTACCCCACTGAACTTCCCCCTCAGGTGCTCCAGATGGTTCACGGCTCGGTGGGGGCGGGTCACTTTGGGGTCTCCAAGACCCTGAACCCTGAACTGCCGCCAGGATGTCAAGCTGTTACTCCACAAGTGTTACAGCTGCACTGCGTGGAAGGGACACACACGAAACTCACATGCTTCCCTACATCAGAACTAAGTGGAGGCCCCTATGGAGCGAGTGGGTATCAGAATCCTGGGTCCTTTTCCTATCACTGACAATGGCATCGGCTATGTTTTCATGGCTATGGAGTATTTAATGAAATGGCCAGAGGCGTATGCAGTGCCAGATGAGACCTCGGCCACCACGGTGGCCGAACTTACAGACGTTGTCTCCAGGGTGCAACTGGTGACCTCAGTGCAAGTAAACATTGGCATATAACGCCGACTGCTATCTAGATTAATGATCAATAGGCCTTTTAGTTAGGTAAACTGCAAATAATATACAGTTAAAGTTATGTGCATATGCATTTAAAATACAGTGAACATTTTACTAAAAATATTTAAAAAGTATTGTCTCATATCAAACGGCTCCCTTTTAAAAGTCTTTGGTCTCAGTGTTTGGTTAGTGCGACGACATCACAGCAGAATGTTCAGTTTAACGTTATTATCTTATAATTAATATCAAATTATCATTATATCAATGTTTTATTGGTGAGCAGCAGGCATATGGAGAACGGAGATGCGAGAAGTCAGATCCATGGAAGAGAGAAACAGGAACTGTTTTTGAAATTCCCTCGTCACTCGCGCTGATTAACGGGGCTCGGGAGGACATTCTGCTCCATCAGAAACATCTCTGAATGCACAATAGGGCGCAGATTCTAGAGATCTGATATTACTCTACAAACATGAGTGCCCTAGACTCCCTCTGAATGTAGCTCTCTGGATATAGGTTCCTATATCCAAAACAAATAAAAACATCACTACTAAATAGTAAAGGCGAGTAAATGGAAGAATGGACTACTGGACTAAGAGTTAATTAATTACTTTAAAAATGAATTTGTCTGCAAATCTTTTGCAAAATGCCAAAATAAATTGCATTTCGGCGCATGCAAAAAAAAGAAAGCAGAAAATATTGAGGGTTTTGAAGTCAAAAGTGTCTTAAAAGTAATATTTTAAATTTTTGAATGAGGCAGAGGTTATTCAGACGGAATCTACGCGCATTCTTCTTATAGAGTAAGTTCTGATAGGGCCTACCAGGTTAGTTAAATCGCCCTATTATTGGCGAGGGAAAAACAGATTTGATCGCAGGTGGTAGGAAGAGCCGGGTCGATTGAAACACTTTTCAGCTAAACGTCTTTTTCAAAGATGACGTTACGTATACAAATAATTTTATCATGTGATCAACAACTCACATGTGTATTATCTTAGTTACAAGTGTAATTTAATATGTTGGACAATCACGCTGTTTTTTCACTTTGAACCTAAGTTGACATTTGTTTCAAACGCCCCGCATAGCAGGGACGTTTGAAACACATATGCGGGACGAATGAAACATCATATTTTAAACAGAAACTATTGACCTTACTCTTGTTTTTATGCAATATACCGGACAACATACTAGTGTACTCGTCATTGCAAACATTTCACATAATTTCTCATAATATAAATAGGTCAAAATAATATTTTTGTCCTGTGCGTAATTGTCAAGATGCGCATTTCTCACCTTTCTTCTTTTATACCAGTTGGACGATTACTTTTTCATTTCATTTACTTATTTCACTGTCCAAAGTCATGTTTAGGGATACACAGTTGAATCCTGTTATTTAATTCATTATTATATTAATTATTCGGGACGTTTAAACGAGTGTTTCAATCGTCCCGACAGCGACTACTGACACTTAAACCTTTTTTGCCTCTAAACTTCAAAACTCTAACATTGCACACTTTAGGACATGTTTAAGTACTAATTCACCTGTTGTATAGTCATATTATTATGGCATGAAACAAAAAACACAACTGTTTATTACAAAAAAAATACCGGACGAAACATTTTACTTACAGCGCTCAAAAACAGGTTTGCGGGGATAACAATCGAATGGAATGACGTAATTACCCAAGATTTCCCGGGGTTGGTCAGTC
>OMLJ01080835.1:0-12973 GCA_900302595.1 Gadiculus argenteus | reverse complement strand
TTCTTTGTTTAATTCATTTTTTATGTGGCCGTGTGTGTGTGTGTGTGTGTGTGTGTGTGTGTGTGTGTGTGTGTGTGTGTGTGTGTGTGTGGTTGTGTGTGTGTGTGTGTGTTTGTGTGTGTGTGTGTGTGTGTGTGTGTGTGTGTGTGTGTGTGTGTGTGTGTGTGTGTGTGTGTGTGTGTGTGTGTGCGTGTGTGTGTGTACGTGTGTGTGTGTGTGTGTGTGTGTGTGTGTGTGCGTGAGTGTGTGAGTGTGCGTGAGAGAGTGAGAGAGAGAGAGAGTGTGTGTGTGCGTGCGCGAGCGTGTGTGTGTGTATGTGTGTGTGTGTGTGTGTGTGTGTGTGTGTGTGTGTGTGTGTAATTGAGCATATCCATTTGTGCATGTGTGTCTCTTAGTATCGTTGTGCACTCTTAAGCTTTCCATGTATTTGCTGCAACTTTTATGAAGAGCTTCACATTAATGTCATTAATGAAATAGTTTCTGGCTTCCATAAGACCGTGAAATTAACTTAACTGAATGTTTATGACCTTTGGCAAAATGCTTCACAAACATTGTTGTGTCCAAGGTGATACAAAAATGTGTTCCCTTTTCCATCAATATCTGGCCCTCTGACACGGTGCAACAATACTCCTATTGACTGGCCTGCTTGTGTCAGAGGACATGTGGAGAGTGGTTGACAATAGAGCAGAGAGGCCAGGTAGACAGATTTGATTAGTATAGATCGGTCGCTGCTGTAGTGCACTGCACAACTTTTCCAATGTACCTCGTATGGACAGGTCTTTACAAACCTGTTTGAAATAAATGATTTGTTTTTATAGACAGGGTTTTACATTCTGGGGGATACATTCTGGATGATCTTATAACTGAGAGAAATATGCCTTTACTTTAAAAACTCTGAATATTCCTGATGGATAGCAAACACTGTGTGGGCCATGGTCCCTTCACTTTCTGTTCTCCTCAGATATGCATTTAAAGTGGTTTAGCAGTGTACTGTGCCAATTGTAGACAATTTTATCAAAGTCATTGTTCCATTCTTCCATTTCAACCACTGAACCAGCTGAAATACTTTTAAAACAGTGGTGTAAAAGTTGATCAAAAGCCAGCCATACAAATATATTTAAAATGGGTTGAAACAAACAATTATTGAATACATTGTGGGTTTTTAAGCACTTTATAAGACTATGTTTTAAATACCAGGAAACATTCAGTTTTGTTTCAAATTATTTAATGTATGGCAGTGGAAGCACTTTTCAATAGTTGCCAACGGTTATTTAATAGATGCAGTTGGCTTTTGTGTGGAGTTACATAGTTGCGACATGCAGCTTGTTGATCTGATTTACTTATTCCCAAAAGTATTTCAGAGTGTGTAAAAATCCTATTCGCGCTCCCAAAATATTCTATAGAACAAACTTCACTTCACTTTATAGTCTTTAGTGGTATAACGTTATTGAGTGTGTGTTGGTTGCTGTTTTTAGCAGCCTCACGGCCCGAGTCAGCCTGATTAGGCTCTGGGGCGGTGCATTGATCACCACACACTCAAGACTGATATGTGAGTATTCATGACCTGTTCGGCTGTTACAGTTTTTCACAATTGACACATTAATTGGAACATCAGACATAATATGCACAACCTGAAACTCATGTACCAACTGCCAAACCAATTCTGCCGAACTCACAAGCACATTTTCTGCTTTAGACTCAGATGCTCATTCCAAACCATACATTTTTCACAACACTACACACAATTCTCTTTATATTGCACACTCTTCCTGAATTCCCTCTCTTGATGTTCACACAGAACACACTGCCAAACACATTTCTAAACTCCAAAGGCTGTTGTGCAATTAGCGATCTGTAATTTGCTATAGAAAGGTCACAGACAGTGTGCAAAATACCCGTCAATATTCGGGGGGGTCCCCATCCCCTGATTGTTGCGCAATACCATCTACATTTTCTTAATATGCAGTAGGCGTATAACATTACAATATTTCATGGATGCAAGCCAAGACAATGTCTATAGGCTACATGACCACACACACGCACATACTTACACATTTTTGATAATCCGATATTTGTAAAGAAACACTGACACAGGAGACACATTGGCTAAAGTTGCTATCGGCTATCGGACACGCAATCAGTGCACTTGTAAATGAGAGCCTGCAGTATGACCGATCGTGTGACATTATTTAACCATCCATCTACACCGAATACGATCAGACAGATACAATATCATTGAATACATACGCAAAGCACATTCGTTCAACCACGGCGGATGCTGACAGACAGCCCACCACAAGCCAAACATCACCACGGCAGGTTCTCTCTCTCTCTCTCTCTCTCTCTCTCTCTCTCTCTCTCTCTCTCTCGCACATCACGTACACAATCACTCCAACTTCTCAAACTTCAAGGCTAGGCTGCTTCACTAAGACCACAACCAACCACAAGGCCTTCATAACTACAGTATGCCGAAGCCGGAAAGGACATGCGCACAGTCACACACACTCATCTTATGCACAACAGTTCTATCATCACAATTTAGTCACTGCAAGGATTAAAAAAATAGCCTCGTACCTTGAGTTAGAATAGACCCAAAGTGTGTGAGTGATACACTCACACATTATTCTTCGCTTGCTAGCCATTTTAAGTAGCCTATGACTTCCCAACATCACGTCTTTCTTCTGTTTGCCGCACATGGCTATTTTGCGTATACGCGCACAGGACTGGCTGGCTCCGCTTGGCAAAAAATATAACATATTTGTGAATAAATGTTTTGAATTCTCAATACTGGACATAGTGAGCTTAACAATTAGTGACAATAAAATATTTTTATTTGTTGTTTTTTTTGACAAAATTTGAGACCCCCCTCAAATTTTGCTTTTGAGGATTTCAGGGGTCTCATGGGTAAATCGGTGGGGGTCAAGCCCCCCCGGACCCCCCCGTATTTCGCACACTGGTCACAGATGTTTTGTTTACAGTATTGCCAATTTTCTGTTATCTTTCATTTCATCCCGTTTTCATCCTGTTTGCTGTGATTTACAGTAGACAGATTTTGGGTGTCTACATTTTCCTCTCCTGGAACCATCACCTTATCGCGGTGGAGAGGTTTGCGTGTCCCTGTGCACCTGAGGGTTGTGTTGTCTGGAGCCTTGTGCTCCTGGTAGGGTCTCCCATGGCAAAGTTGTCTCAGGTGAGGGGCCAGACTAAGAATGGTTTACAAGACTCCAATGAACACCGGACAAAGAGGAAGAGACCCTGCCCGGAGGAAGCCCGGGGCCCCCGTCTGGAGCCAGGCCCAGACGGAGGGCTTGACGGCGAGTGCCTGGTGGCCAGGTTTGCCACAGAGCCCGGCCGGGCACAGCCCGAAGAAGCGACGTGGACTCCCTCCCTCTTCATCCCATGGGCTCACCACCTGTGGGAAGACCCATGGGGTCGGGTGCGCAGTCACATGGGTGGCAGTGACGGTCAGGGGTCTCGATGGACCAGACCCGGGCGGAAGAAGCTGGCTCTGGGGATGTGGAACGTCACCTCACTGTGGGGGAAGGAACCGGAGCTTGTGAGGGAGGTGGAGTGCGATCAGTTGGATCTGGTGGGGTTTATCTCCACGCACAGTCTCAGTTCTGGTACCATACTCCTGGATAGGGGTTGGACTTTATTCTTCTCCAGAGTTGCAGAGGGTGTGAGGTGCCGGGCGGGTGTGGGGATACTCATAAATCCAGGCGTGTTGGAGTTTACCCCGGTAGATGAGAGGGTCACCTCCCTACACCTAAGGGTTGTGGGGGGGGAAACTCTGACTGTTGTTTGTGAGGATGCACCGAACAGCAGTTCAGAGTACTCAGCCTTCTTGGAGACCCTGAAAGGAGTCCTGTATGGGGCTTCAGTAGGGGACTCCGTAGTTCTGCTGGGAGACTTCAACGCCCACGTGGGCAACGATGGAGACACCTCGGCGCTCATAAGTGTACCTGATACCAGAGTACCCTAGGCCGACCACCAAGCCCAAACGAGTAGTGCGGGTGAATTGGGAACATCTGGAGGAGGCCCCCGTCCTAGGCATCTTCAACTCACACCTCCGGCAGAGTTTTTCTGGCATTCCTGTGGAGGTTGGGGGAATTGAGCCGGAGTGGGCAGTGTTCAAAGCCTCCCTTGCTGAAGCTGCAGGGGCGAGCTGTGGCCTCAGGGTCTTCTCAAGGGGCGGTATCCCTCGGACACCGTGGTGGACACCGGTGGTCAAGGAAGCTATCCGAAGAAGGAGACCTTCCGGGATATGCTATCCTGGACGATTCCTGACTCGGTTGCAGGGTAACAACAGGCTCGAAGGGCTGCAGCTGCTGTCGTGTCGGAGGCTAAACAGCGGGTGTGGGAGAAGTTCGGAGAGGCCATGGAGAAGGACTTTTGGTCAGCACCAAAGTGTTTCTGGAAGACCATCCAGCACCTCAGGAAACGGGGAACCATCAAAGCTGTGTACAGTAAGGATGGGACTCTGTTGACCTCAACTGAGGAGGTCATCGAAGGTTGGAAGGAACACTTTGAGGAAGGCAGAGCTAGAGGTTGATGGTGGTTTGTCGTCAATTTCCCTGGTGGAAGTCACTGAGGTAGTCAAACATCTCTGCAGTGGCAAAGCCCCAGGGATTGATGAGATCCAGCCAGAAATGCTAAAGGCTCTGGGTGTTGAGAGGCTGTCATAGTTGACACGCCTATTCAACATTGCGTGGGAGTCTGGTACAGTGCCAAAAACTGTACCAGTTCAAAAATTGGGGACCAGAGAGTGTGTGCCAATTACCGGGGTATCACACTTCTCAGCCTCCCTGGTAAAGTCTACTCTAAGGTGCTGGAAAGGGTTCGGCCAATCGTCAAACTTCAGATTGAAGAGGAACAATGCGGTTTTCGCCCGGGACGTGGAACTACGGACCAGCTCTTCACTCTCGCAAGGATCCTGGATGGGTCCTGGGAGTATTCCCATCCTGTCTACATGTGTTTTGTGGATCTGGAGAAGGTGTATGACCAGGTCCCCTGGGAGAAACTGTGGGAGGTGCTGCAGGAGTATGGGGTAAGGGGGTCTCTCCTCAGGGCCATCCAATCTCTGTACTCCCAAAGCGAGAGCTGTGTTCGTGTCCTCGGCAGCCAGTCAGTTTCGTTCTCAGTGGGTTTTGGCCTCCGCCAGGGCTGCGCCTTGTCACCAGTCCTGTTTGTGATATTAATGGTCGGGATATCGAGGCGTAGTCGTGGTGGGGAGGGGTTGCAGTTTGGTGGTCTGAGGATCTCGTCACTGCTTTTTGCAGATGATGTGGTCTTCGTGGCATCATCAGCCTGTGACCCAATCCAGTGAGCACTCACTCACTGGATTGGCTGGTGGCCGAGTGTGAAGCGGCTGGGATGAGGATCAGCACCGCTAAATCTGAGGCCATGACTTTTAGCAGTAAACCGGTGGACTACTTACTCTGGGTAGGAAATGAGTCCTTAGCCCAAGTGAAGGAGTTCAAGTACCTCGGGGTCTTGTTTGCGAGTGAGGATACGATGGATACGACGAGATTGGCCGGAGAATCGGAGCAGCGGGGGCGGTATTGCTTTCGCTTTACCGCACCGTTGTTACGAAAAGATAGTTGAGCCGCAAGACAAAGCTCTCGATCTACCGATCTTCGTTCCTATCCTCACCTATGGTCATGAGGGTTGGGCGATGACCGAAAGGACGAGATTGTGGGTACAAGCGGCCGAGATGAGTTTTCTCAGAAGGGTGGCTGGAGTCTCCCTTAGGGATAGGCTGAGAAGCTCAGCCATCCGTGAGGAACTCTGCTTAGAAAGGAGTCAGCTGAGGTGGTTCGGGCATCTGGTAAGGATCCGGGACCCGAGCCCGGATAAGCGGATGAAAATGAGGATGATGACGATGACATTTTGGGTGCAAATACAGTATTTGTTGTTCATCATTGAGTCGTCCTCAAACAGGTTCATCATCTGAGATTCCAATCCACGCGGTCCTCCATACATTCTGCCAGTTCTGTGGCAGTGTGTCTTTAGCAGTGACCTGCAAGTTTCATCCTCCTGGATGCCACTTTGTCGCACAGCCTTGGTAGCCCCCCATACAGATGCTTCTTGGTAACATGCTTGTTCTGGTCGATGTTCAGTATTACACGCAGCATTCTGGTGTAGCATCCCTCCAGAGATTTTTGCAGGATGGGCTTCAGGGTCCAGGATTCACAGCCATAACGAGTACTCCACGGTTGCTTGGAAGAAGCTAATTTAATGTGTCTAGGGAGAGTGGATTCCCACACACTAGTCATGTCATTCAGAGCCCTCCATGCCAGCGCCTCCCTCACCTTACAGTAAGGTACTTTCAACCGCCTTTTTACTCTCTGTCATGAAACCGAGAAGTAAATTTTCATCTCTGGTCCAATTCCAACATCTGGTCGGGGAGATTAATGGATCTTAACATATGGCTTCAGTCCGCCGCCAGAGCCAACGGCTTCCACTTTATTGACAATTTTAAAATGTTCTGGAAACGCATGACTTGGTATGCACAAGACGGGCTTCACTTAAATGGACACCTTATGTATAATATATATATATATATATATATATATATATTAGGCTTGGGCGGTATCATTTTTTTCATACCGTCATACCTTTCTGACATCACACCGCGGTATACGGTATATGACGGTATGACTTATCAGTGGGCGGAGGGGGGGGGGTGCTAGTGAGAGCCGTCACTAAAGCCTAGTTTATTCTTCTCCGACACCGTCATGCGTAATCTGACTCCGTCACTACACAGACCCCGGCCAATCTGGCAACCCGTATCTGTAGCACGCTGCCGCTAGGGTTGCCAGATTGGGCGGGAAATATGGCCCGCGAGAGCTAGCGAGAGCCGTCACTTAGGTTTCGGTCACTTTCAGTTCACGCAACCCGCATTCCTATCAATCAATTTGCGCCGCTCGGTTTTAGTGTGTGGCGCAACACTGATAGAAAGAAATGCATCTGTATTTTTGACGGTATTGAAAATCATACCGTCTGTATTTCTAAATACCCTGGTATACCGTAATACCGTCATACCGCCCAAGCCTAGTTGGCTGTGGACATTGGGGATTCAAACCCAGATCCTTTTGGCTGGAAGTCAGACAACCTCAACCGCTAGACTAACCTCAGATCATCATCAGTTACTGGGGCACTTGGTCGTGTTTGTTCCGTTTGCGGTTGGTGTTTGTTCCAGGCCCATAACTGGAGCGTGTGTTCCCCAGAGCGTCGGGTTCCTCTGAGGCTGAACTACTCCAAGTACTGCGATGCGCTCACCGAGGACAACCTGATCCGCTTGGCCGCCCTGCTGATCGACTACTCCACCAAGGATACCATCTTCACCCTCCGAGATATCGTGCTCGACAATCCAGAAATCAAAGTCCGCGTGAGTGTGTTCGCCAGCACAGCTGTGACGGTTTAAAAACAAAAGTACTAAAAGTCCTTGTGCAGATGTACTTTCTTATTGCTTTGTTCAGAGGATGTTTTATCCTGCGGAAAACCATATCGCTTAACATTTAAATATTTCTGCATAAAATATCTAAAAACAGCTAGACTTCAATATTTTGTTGAGTTGTCTATTTATATTAGACTTCTACCACTACTCAATTTCCCACTACTCCACAACGTCATCAAACTACGTATTTTGTTATCGTTTAGAGAGACCCCACGTCACTGAGTAGTTTGTACAAATATTTTTGAAAACCCCTTCAAAGCTCTTGAAAGCTGTAACTGTAAGCTGTAAAGTCTCTTCAGATGTTATAGAATAATATGATTTAACTTAAATTTGGCTTCATCAAAGAATCCATTCTATCCGAATCTACAGATCCTTGGTGAACCCAAAATGAACCGAAAGCTGGCAGCAGAGATCACAGTGCAGAACCCGCTTCCAGAACCCTTGAGTAACTGTTGCTTCAGCATCGAGGGAGCAAATCTCACCGGGGGAAAGACACTCACAGAAAGGTTTGAATAAACACCACCCTGTTTGCATGTCTTTTCGTCTGTCTGTCTGTCAGGCTGGGCTTTGAGAGTTGGTGGCCTTTGACGTATAATGCTATTTGAATTCCCACTTGGCTACTATATATTATATTCTAATAATGTATGTATTTTCTGGATTCATTAAAAACACTTCAGAAAACTACCATCAGAAATCTGGATAAAATGTCTAACTTTTTGTGTAATACAATCCTCAAGTTCAAACAGGATATATATACCTGTAGGTAGTGTTCCCTGTTTAAAATAATGCATATATACAGTATGCATCAAGTATATAATGACTAAGCTGCACACTAATCAGAACAAGGGTACATACATGTGTAATGTGCTCATTGGCCCATCAGAACTTTTATCCCGCATTTGAAATCCAAGACCAGTCCACCCAATTGTCGACTCAAGACGCTGTGATGCAGAACCCAGATGTGTGCTGGTATTAAAAGCAGAACATCACACAGACCCTACAATCCTGGGCGGAATTGTTAACAGAATCCTGGTTCCTGCCAGAAAATAAACCCTGCTTCTTACTGGAATGCAGTCGCTCTAACTTTTAACTTTTAACCAACAAACATCGAACAAACAACGTCCAAAAAAACGGAATCTATGGGGTCTGCTTGGTAGAATAAGGTTTGAATGGGTTGGACAAAGAATCTGAACGTCTCCCATCAAAACTGCTTGTATCTTGTCCTCTTCCTTCTTGTGCACATCTCCATAAAAAGGAATAACTGTCATATGAGCCATAAAGGATATCCTTAACATCAACATTTAGAAGTTCATGAGGAAGGGGTGACTTGTGTAGGAAGGAGTGCATCAAGTGATTGCCCACACTCTAATGCTTAAATATTTATCCCCAGGCTTGAGTCTACAGTGGAACCAGGGGAGGATGCCAAGGTAAAAATCTACTTCAAGCCGAACCACTCTGGGCTGCGCAAGCTGGTGGTGGACTTCAACAGCAGCAAGCTGTGTCATGTGAAGGGATACAGGAATGTAATTATTGGCAAATAGATCACCCCACACCCAGTATCATGTGGCCTGTCTTCTGTTGTTTTGTTCTTTTTCAGTGCAGATATAAATCATACCTTTGACATACTGATATACTGTACTATATATACATTAACATTTGATAGCTTCTGATTTGTATGGCTATCCCTAAGCTTCATAAAGGCTAAAGAAATATATGCATGCAAAAACTGTACTTGGAGAATTCCATGAATGTACTGTGTACTATTATTACTGCAATAAAAAGGTATTGAAAAAAATGAATAAAAATGGTCTTCTTAGTTTGGACCACATATCTGCAAAGCATGTCTGGTGTTTTCAATACTGGACTAATCCAACCACTGGATAGAAAGAGAGTGAGATCATCTGGTTTAAACCAAGTCAGAGAATTGTTGGAGCAGAATACTGCATTTCTGAGTCTTTCCATGATTTTTGACGTAGACCATTTTTGTATCTTGTCTTGAAAAGCTTTAACATTAAGTAATTGTTCCAAGAAAAGCGTCACCCTTGTCTTTAAGCAAAACCATACATTCCCTTTAAATGGAGCAAAACAGCTGTTCAAAAAAAGCTGTTTACATTTATATAGTCATCATCGATCAATGCACAAGTCAGAGCAGTTGTCCAAAAAAGAAAGCAATTCGACTGTTGGCCACTGCAAAGCTCCACTGGAGCGCTACATGTTATAATTAGTCTGGAATATGCCATTAACATTTGCATGTGTTCTGACATTTGCAATGACCCCAAATTTGCTGTTGGCTGATGAATCTTTTCATTTATTTCGATAACAAGCTGTTTTATAAATCAGCCATATTCATCAAATATGAAGCACTGCAGTAGCCTTAATGTAACCAGTCAAGTAGCAATAAATAGCAGTAGCAATCATCAGTAGACGGTTTGACATTTATTTTCAGGTTTGGGGAAATAGTGCTCTCTAGTGGTCAAACATGAAAAGTGCATGTTCTTTGGGAACCAGACAGGTATATACGGTATATTCTTTTTCGACACATTTCTAGGACTGATACTAGCTGGACGTAATAAGTCTATGCTGCTAAAACGTTGTTAAATTAGATAATTAGATTAAAAAAGCAACATTTCCGTGTTCACAGAGAAGGCCAATAATACTGCTAAAGTGCAAGAGCCATTTAGTAACCTAATGTAAAATACTGTAAATGTTCAGACAGACTATCACTTCATCTTCAACGTTCAAATGTTGTGACCAATTTGATTTGGTTCAGGGTTGATTAACCGAGATGGCTTTTTGGCCTCGCATTATCATCTTGAGTAGCCTACTTAAAAGGTCGACAATCAAATAAAAAAGTAACGTTAACAAAATCACTTCTTTACTTTGTATGCATTAGAACTCCTCTCTGCTGGCAGATATCGTTCTCCACCTACCAATGAATGACTAGGCTTGGTTCACTGAAGTGTAGGCCTACAACCTTCGCCATCTTTCCCATTATTATATAGCCACATTTAAAATAATTCCATTTGCATGAAAGAACGGGAAACATATTCTCCCTTATGTGTTGTTATACCGGGTTTTAGTCTTCTTGCGTTCTGTAATGCGACCTAATCGGCCTATCGAATAGGTGTCAGGGAAGAAATCGAGACACAGAGACCAGAAAATCACAACTTTTTGTCAAAGATCAAAGTCTTGACTGAAATAACAATGACAGCAATTATTAAAGAATTGACATTTAATATTGTTTTGTTTGTATTTTCTTAAATAATTCAAACAGAATAGGCCTACATGTTATTTATAAGCATACAGTGTGGATCATTTGTTACATTCAGGTGATGACAAAGACAGAGCATTTGTATTTCACCAAACAACACACACTGCTACATATAGGCTAGTTCATTCAAAATAAATACCAATACATTAACATCAAAATTGCTATATTAGCTTATGTTTTGTCAGCAGCTGATATTATTTGAAAAGGAGAAGTGGAACATGTCTCTTAGGCTCTTATTAGTTTAATACAGTTTTGTTGTGATGGCCAAATATTTTGTCTTCTAAATTGTATAATTTCCTGTACTAAAATAGAAACACCATCTATCCTAATTACCCCTAGAACAGTAAATGAGAAAGGAACCTCCCTGACAACCATAAGTCATTTCAGTCGTCACATACTCACAGTCCTATAAACGTAGACTGCAAGCTATTGCAAAACAAAAACGAAAACACAAGAAAGCAAAAAAACACAAATTAAGGGAAACTTAATGGACTTTGTGACATATTATCATGCCCTTATTTGGCGTTCAACAACACAGGCATCAAAACAAACTAAATGTCTACGTGAGACCCAAATAACAATCCAGTGGGTGTGTTTTGTTAAATAAACACAAAGGGTCTGGTCCCTCGTGATGTTTTAAATGATATACAACCTTTATAGTGGAAACATCGGTAACATGCACTCTCTCTCTCTCTGTACCTCGCCCTCCAACGCACCAGCTCACAGCACCTTACAGTCCTCTCCACAGCCAGCGACACCACCACCAGCACCGTCCGCTTGCCTCTTCAGCTCCTTCCCAGCCTCCGGGTGCCCGGGGTGGGCATGCGGGTGGCCGCCTGACGCCTGGGGCCTGGAGGTCTGCTGAGGCCTGGAGCTCTGGTCCCGGCCGGAGGCTCTCAGACCCGGTCTGTGTGGCTCCACGTGGAGGTAGGCGTGGGCGCGGTGGTGCTGGGGCACGCTGCCACTGAAGTCGATGACGCGGCACTCGTAGGTTCCCTCGTCGGACGGCTTGACGCTGGACAGCCGTAGTTTGTGGGAGATGTTGCTGCCGGCGACCTTCACCACCTGGTGGGCCCCGACAGGTGTCAGGCATTTAGTAGGGTGAGCTTTTTACAGTATTTGAATTGTGCTTTAGCAGATGCTGAAGGCTCAGTGGCACTAAGAGCTAACAAGGGGCTATTGCAAGGCGTCACTACAAGGCGATAGTGACCACGGTTGGAGTCAAACCTGCCATCCTATGCTGCATTTCAACCATTCTCACTTCCAACCCTGTCCAATCCTGTCTCTGAATGCATACAAAATCAGAAAAACATTAGCTCCCATGTGTTTGATTGCTTGTCGAAAGGTTCTGAGTTTGAATCCAGATTTCATCCTTGAGCAAGATGCCCTAATATGAATGCTGACTGAATGCTGATTGATTATATTAATAAAATCACTAAATTGCTAAAGTGGTTAGTCATAATTATTTAGCAGGTATAGGGTAAGGGCATCTTGCTCAAGGATGCAAACATTGATAAAAAAAAATGGATGAAAATGAATCAATGAAAATAGTCTAAGCGCTACAAGTCTAGGACTTCTGAAAGTTTTAACGCACACTTATTTTGGTGGCATCCTTGGACATCTGCTCCAGAGGCACCACCTGCACACAGTTAACAAAGAACATGTTATGAGCACTGTCCACCATTAGCAGCTTGTCTACTTGCTTCATAGCAGCAGAGAGTTGTTTACGTTGTTTATACTTATAAGATACCATTATAAAAGAGCTTTGCCGATCTATAATACTGTTCTGTTAAAAAAAGCTTCCACAACATCAAGCATGGTGCCATGTGTGTGAGCGTATGAGGCAGAGAGAGAGTGTGTATGTGCTAGTACATGCTTGTATGAGTGAGTGTGTGTGTGTGTGTGCGCGTGCGTGCGCGTGTGCGTGTGCGTGTGCGTGTGTGTGTGTGTGTGTGTGTGTACGTATGCATTAATAACTTTGTGCACACACATATCTGTGCCTGTGTGAATGAGTGTCTGCTGTGTGTGTGGCTATGTGTGTATGCATGTGTGTGCATGTGTGTGCGTGCGTGCATGCGTGCATGTTTGTGTGTGTGTGTGTGTGTGTGTTGTGTGTGTGTGTGTGTGTGTGTGTGTGTGTGTGTGTGTGTGTGTGTGTGTGTGTGTGTGTGTGTGTGTGTGTGTGTGTGTGTGTGTGTGTGTGTGTGTGTGTGTGTGTGTGTGTGTGTGTGTGTGTGTGTGTG
>OMLJ01080830.1:0-12002 GCA_900302595.1 Gadiculus argenteus | reverse complement strand
TTCAGCAAAACCGTTTCAGACCCTTCAGAGTTTCCGTAGTTCCGTTTTGTGGGCTTGGAATCCGCTGTTTTTACCTCTAAACTTGGTGGCTATTCTGGAGACATAGCTTGTCAACATTTCTTAAATTAAACATACGTTACTTTTCTACTCAAGTCAAAATAAAATCTTCGCTTCGGTGACATTGGCAATGATTGCAAGTGGAAGTGTTATTGTGGATTTGAGCTGTTACTCCCCTAGATAGGTCACACCGCTAGCTAGCTAGCGTTGCTCATGAGACCATGTTGAAAACATTGTCGAGAAGCAAGTGCTACAATGTGCTTTCAGAAACACTACTACAAGGACGAAAATGTGAACAAGAAAACAGAAGGACCGCGTGGACTCTTTTGAACAACAGCTTTCCACAATCAGCGGTACAGAGGAAAGCAATAGAGATCAGAAACCTCAGCACCACAGTTACGGTGTGTGCCAAAGCCCGAGTGGTCGTGAAGAAGAAACCTCTCTCTGAGAAGAAACTGGTATGCTGACATATGTATGCAATATCTATACAACAGCCCTTTGTATGTAATGTAATCCTCCGATGACATGTTTCCCCAGACACGGTACTTTATTGACTACCGCAATGTGAAGCTGGCGGCTGGGTCAGGTGGGAGAGGAGTCTGCTCCTTCCTCAGTGAACCCCGAAAGGAGTGGGGCGGACCTGATGGAGGGAATGGGGGTGATGGTGGCAACATCATCATCAAAGGTAAAGGATAGGCCCAGTATACAAAAAAATGCCCACAATGTGGGCAAAATGTACATACAAGTACAATGTGTGGAATAAATAGAATGGTAGATGGACTGCATTTATATAGCGCATTTATCCAAAACGCAGTTTTGGATCAAGTTTATGCCTCACATTCATACACCGTTGGCAGAGGCAACCACGCAGGGTGCCAACCTGCTCAACGGGAGCAATTAGAGTTAGGTGTCTTGCTCAAGGACACTACGACAGATTTTTTTCCCCAGGAGGACCTGGACTCGAACCACAAACCTTTCGGTTGCTGGGCGAAGACTCTACCACCTGAGTGAGTGACAGACAGACAGACAGACAGACATTATTAATTCCACACATTGTACTTGTATGTACATTTTTCATGTTTAATGAATAGGCTTTGTGTCAAATCTGCCAAAACAAAATTTGTCTGCTTTCAGTTGACCGACTGATCAAGTCATTGGCACAGGTGGTACCACTGTATAAGGGAGAAGATGGCCAATCGGGCGGCAGCAAAAACTGTTATGGTCGGAACGGCAGCGTAACCTACATTTCGGTGGGTGTGTGTGTGTATTTGTTACTAAAATGTATATAGTCAACACATGCTTCTATTGATACATCATCTACCTAATACATTTCCATCTCTATATGTCTCTATGTTTGCAGGTTCCAATCGGCACTGTGGTAAAAGAAGAAGGAACGATGGTAGCAGATCTCTCTCAGCATGGTCAGGAGTATCTGGCAGTGTTTGGTGGAACAGGAGGCAAGGGAAATCGCTTCTATCTTTCAAATGAAAACCGTGCGCCAATGACGACCACTCCTGGAATACCAGGTCAAGAAAGGCGCTTACAACTTGAGCTACGCACCATGGCTCATGCTGGGCTGGTAAGCGCTCAGTTTTCTGAATTCAAAGTCTTTATAGAACAACTGCATTACAAGGATTTTGCAGAAAACGGAGGGAATGGTTCCAATTTAAGAAGACCACATTGGTACAAAAAGATGACCTATTTACAATACTCATACTGCAGAACCATGAATAAGCTCCTTTTGTTTTGTACTTCAGTATGTCCTTTTGGTGGTCAGATTATGAACAATAAAACATATCTAACCCTTTCAGGTTGGGTTTCCAAATGTAGGAAAGTCCTCGCTCCTGAGGGCCATCTCCAACGCCACGCCCGCTGTCGCCGCTTACCCCTTCACCACACTGAACCCACACGTGGGCATCGTGAAGTACAGGGACCACGAGCAAGTAGCAGGTAACATGCTTTTTCTCACGCTTCCT
This sequence comes from Gadiculus argenteus, assembly GCA_900302595.1. NCBI lineage: Eukaryota > Metazoa > Chordata > Actinopteri > Gadiformes > Gadidae > Gadiculus > Gadiculus argenteus. The sequence continues at coordinate 9,969 of OMLJ01080830.1, read as the reverse complement.
GGAGACTGGTATCTTGCATGCTGCTAAACGGGTGCTTTTATTCTTGTCCAGTGGCCGACATCCCGGGCATCATCCAAGGGGCGCACCTGAACCGCGGCCTCGGCATCTCCTTCCTGCGTCACATCGAGCGCTGCCGCTTCCTGCTGTTTGTCCTGGACATGTCCTCCCCAGAGCCCTGGACTCACCTGGAGCAGCTGTGCTACGAGCTGGACCAGTATGAGCCGGGGCTGTCCAAACGACCCCAAGCCATCGTAGCCAACAAAATGGACCTTCCCGAGGCCCGGGGAAACCTGGAGGCTCTGAGGAGCCGGGTAACCCAAAGGGTGATCCCTCTGTCGGCACTCAAGGGACATAACACAGAGGAGTTGATCCTGCATCTCAGAGAGCTGTACGATGGCTATGACGGCCCGGCCACTAGGTGGTAGTAAATACTCTGCTCAGCCTTTCACTTACTTTGTGTATTATAACAAGTTATATCATTTAAATTATTGAATAAATATTTTTGAATAAATGGAAAAAAGGCTTATTTCTGAATTGTTTTCAATTACATGTTCAAGTAATGCACAATGAACATGACTTAAGGCAACTTAAGGTAGTAGAGAAGAGAAGCAAGGCGTTTTGAATGGCTGAATATTCATGATGTAGCTGTGAAATTATGTTGGGGTTATTTTTATTCAAATTTTGTTAAAAGTCAAATCTGATAGAAACTTTGACAAGATATAACACAAAAGCTTGTTTATCGAAAGGGATGGCCCTAGGACCTGGATTCCATTTAACATCTAAAGATCTGTGACCCATCTGCCAAATGTATCTTTTTTTATAGATGTATTTATATATAATTAATAGTCCTTTAATAGTCCTTTGTCATCAGCAAAAAACAGTTCTCTGTGCCAACTTAACCCTAACCCTAACTTACTGTCAGAGAACGTCAATGACAGAGAAGTAGCATGTTTAAAAAGGTGGAACAAAATATGGTAAAATAACAAACCCGCCATGCTTGACTTGAGGTATGGGAACATGTGGTGAGAGTCATTCAAGGTTAGACTCATACAACTTATCAAGAGTATAGACAAACCAGTTTACAGTGTTTGTTTACTGTAAGCAAGGCCTCTCATTGGGTCAGAATAAAAATACAGTTCAGGCTGATTCAAGATTTTTTTTTGATTCCTGTGTTCAAACGGATAATACAGTTAGATAGTATAACAAAACTTCGGTCCTTCGACAGCAGAGGCTGAAGATCATAGGAAGTTTATGTTTCGATGACCTTCGACCTTTGCCGGATATGTGGAATTTTACCTATTCTATACATTCTATTATGCTGACGGCTACCCACTGCCAACTCATTTTTCACATTTCACAACAACCACAAAGCAACATTGTTTCCCATTATGTTTTCAGAATGTCATTAATGGGCGTAATGAATAGCTTTTGAATAATTCTTAAAACTCTCACATGTTCCTGCGGTGCTTCTACATCATAGCTATCGTAATATATACCTATAAATATATTAAAGAATTTATTTTCCAAAAAGGAGGGGGTTAAAAGTAACTACAGGTGTTTGTCTTATAAGTGAATGTCCCTGCTTGGAGGAAATCTGCAGACAGACTTTCTACCTGTTGTTGTTGTTACGCTACTTGACTGAATATGTGTCCTTTGTCATCAGCAAAAAACAGTTCTCTGTGCCAATTTAACCCTAACCCTAACTTACTGTCAGAGAATGTCAATGACAGAGAAGTAGCATGTTAAAAAAGGTGGAACAAAATATGGTAAAATAACAAACCCGCCATGCTTGACTTGAGGTATGGGAACATGTGATGGGAGTCATTCAAGGTTAGACTCATACAACTTATCAAGAGTATAGACAAACCAGTTTAGTGTTTGTTTACTGTAAGTGTGGTAGAAAATAACGGCCACATTCAACAGTTGAACATTACCTGACCACACCCAGGCTGACAAGACTGGCTGGCATTCTCAAAGACAATGGCGCATGCTCCCCAGTCACAAAGGACCCTCTGCCTCATGTACACATAAATAAACAGATGGCTAGCTCACAACTCAGTGTGAGCCAGACATTCCATTGTAACCTCTTATCTATAAAATAAGAACATATCTTACAGGCTTTGAATTAAGAGTTAAACCTATCATAACTGTATATGCCACAAGTCCAAGATTGCTATGGACCCACCTGTGTCTGCGTCAAGAAAAGTAAAGTCAAGGAAAACAGTATTGATATTATTTATTATATATATTCAATATATTTAGGCCTTCTTTGTGTGTTTTTGATGTGATTGTTGTCATGACTCACCGTTGCTGAGAGGTTAGGCTGTTTTTTTCTTGGAGGGTGGAGTTCCATGATTCTGTGACTCATCACTCCTTACCTAGGTAACCAAACAGCCGGTAGCTGTATTCTCATGGCGTCACAATATATCACAATATATTTGCGCAATATATTTGCGGGGGGACACTTCCCCCCACCCTTGAAAAAAAGTTGTTTGGACCCCCCCACATTTCCCATCAAAAATATATTGCATGACTGGTCTACTAGTCATACTATGACATTAATATAGGGCTATATGTTGACTCAAAGTTACCTCATTATTTTCTAATTCACTCGTAGATTTTTTGAATCCTCATTTAAAGAAAATAAAGTGGCAAAAAAGTTGTCAGTGTCAGTCCTCTGTGAATTAAACCAAAACATAATAGTAGTCAGTAATTGCAGACCATGCCAGCTCCAAGGAAAAACAAAGAAAGAGGGAGATTATTTTGGGTGTAAAATGCACCAGAATGTGGGAAATTGAATCTACTATTTTCAGAATTTTCGGGGGGAGGACCCCCACACCCCCCACAAAAAAGTGTCCCCCCCACATTAACAAAGCTGCTGACGCCATGTATATTCTAATTATCTGCTGGCAGTTTGTTATTTCTTTGGAAATGTCATTCAAGCACACCAATGTCATTGAAGAATATAGGCTAAATAGAAAAAGCATTCAGACTTTCATTCAGGTCTATATACAGAGAGAGCTTTACATACAGGCCTATATCGTTTTTTCTCAATTTTTAAAAATAATTATTTTCTCGATTTCACTGACGATTCATGCTGCCTGGTCAAACATTGCCCTAGTACGAATCGTATTTTGGTAATGTGATACAAGAAAATGCTGTGATGGATCACCTTGATTCAGAATTGTAATACAAATATTCACAAAACTAGGACATTTAATTTAACCACGCCCATGTAGGCGTGCAACTTATTTCCAGTTGAAATGCGCTTCTTCTCACACTATAAATATGCAATTTTACAAATGAACTGTGCATTCTTGTGACACCACCATGCACGAAGAGCATGGCTATTTTCTGATTATTAAGCGGGTAACGATTCTGCAAGTGATAATAAAGATACTTTAAAGCCCATCCACGCATTTCACTATTAAAGGCTCTGTTTTGTTTTCCTTTGCTCACAATGGACAAATGAATTACCTCAGCATATTCCTGCCTAAAATAAGCTGGCAGGCTTGGTCCAGCCTCTCTTGTGACACTTTGGTTGTACAAGACAGCCTGGAGCTGAGCTGTGAATGGTCTTGACACGAGTCAAGGGGCGAAACAGGCAGCTCGATCGACCAATTTCTGGCTGCAACCAAAAGAACAAAGCAATGCTTTATGGGTGGGACTGCAAGTCCAGAAGTGTCTCCTGATTCAGGGGCTGGAACCAGCAGGTGCTGATCAGCAGAAGTGCTCATTTGTGTGCTCAGAAAAAAAGGTGATATTTATGAAAGTTTATTTGTACACAAATGTTGTTGAATGCTGATGAACTTTTACATCTTTTTTTTTATATTTTTGTACAGGTTATTAGAGGGTCTAAGCTTAACTATCAACTAATCAACAGAGTAGAAAACCTTAAATTCCTCTTACAAAAAACAGACCCAGCAGCAGAGTAGAAAAAGGAGATGCAAATCACGATCAACTGTCAATTTGGGCCCCCCAGCTATATTTTGCCATACGCCCCCTTTACCACAATCTCACAATACAGACAGGACTAATTGTTGCTAAGATTGCATATACTAGGCCACATATGCATTACATTCAGATGTTTTTTTTACACTGTTGCTTACAATAATAGCCTATAATAGATAAATAACCTACAACCAAAACAAAAGTCCAAAGGCTACAAAAAAGAGCTTCATGACCAAGTGGCCAAAAGAAGCCACAACTAAAAAGATAATGTGTGGAGAATCTCTCAGAATCAGAAAAGTGTGGTTAGCTGAATCATCTACTAGTTATCTCTGTTTCTCTTCCATGCAGTTATAGGAAGGTTTCGATCTGAAGTGCTATCAAATTGTGCAAGGCACCATCTTACTTCCTGATCAAAAATGCTAGAATAACCATGAAACCAGTTGTTTTTATTGTTAGTGTAATGGTGAAATGCATCAAGATTGTGGCAAGGAATGTGTGTGACCTCTTAGTTCCAGAGATTGAGAGGCAGACAAGAAAGTCCAATTCATTTCAATAAATTATGTTCAGGGGACAGGAAAGTACACAAAGCTTTACACTAAATATATTCCTTAACTGTACACGACACACAAAAATATACATATATTTCAGTACATATATATTTTAGTGTTTAAAGTCATTCCACTTGGTGGAATTTGACTTAACTTGTCACACTATGTTTAACAAACTAAAACTTCTTTAGTCTTACTTGACAAAATATTTGAACACCAATATTTAAAAGTAATTAATTAAATAAACCAGTGTATTAGACACTTTTGTTCACCGTGGCCTGTGGCAGTTAATTAATTAGCAAGTAATTTAGCAAAATATAAAAAGTAAAAAAACATCAGAAGTTGGCTCCAATACCAGGTTGTTATTTGTGTGGGTGTAGGTGTGTGTAAGTGCGTGTATGCATGCTTGTGTGCACATACATGTTTTACGAGGATGTGCTTTCGGGGCTGCAGAGGGAGGCCAGCGTTTTGAATTTTGTGTCCAAGTACTGCAGCATGTCTGGGTGGAAGGGGACCTCCTGGATGGGGATGGGGTCGAGTGGGCTGCTGTCTGGCTGGCCCTCCTCAGTGTACAGGTGAGGGGCATAGTCTCCCATTTCCTCCCCTGGGGCCTGGAGGGTCGCGACTCTCTACACACAGACGGTAAAAGCATGTCGCAACTAAACCAATCAAGGCAGCACTTCATACAAGTCATCATATATAATATAACTATATATATAATTTGTATTATTATTACCCTGTCTATAAATTGTTTCAGGAAGTTGCATTGCACTAAAATGTCTTCCCCGTCCCAAGCAACATGATGTTCACCCTGCATGGGAAGAAATATGAAAATGGTGTGAAAGATGTCAGAAATACAGGACGGCCAAATAATGGAGTGGTCATTAATTTGTACATTGGTACGTGTGTAGCCGTTCAGAGTTCCCTGAAAGGACGCCTGAAACAAATTACAATTTGTGAAGTTTTATGAGATTTGTGACTTTTGACTTTATCGTATTTGATGCAAACATTTGATAATAGAGGGTTCTTTCATTTATTTATTAGTACATACGTTTGTTCTTCTCATGGAACACTGGAGAAAAAGAAAATCAAATATTAGGAGAAGGGTTAACGTGTTACTATGTATTTATTTGGACTTAATTGTTTTTCATGCCAACATTTGATAATAAAGTGGTTCTTTTATTTCTTCATTTGTACATACATTTATCCTTGTTGAGCCATTTTGAGCTCTCCCCATGAAAGACTGGAGCAAAAAATAAATTAAGAAATATTATGAGAAAGGTTTGCATGAAAAGTTTTGCATGCCAAACTGTGATAATACACAAAAAGTCATTGTTTTTCATTTTTGTTTACATACTTTTGTACTTGTATAGTCATTGTGAGTGTCCCGAAAGGAAGTCTGGAACAAAATATGATTTTGTGAAATATGATAAATATAGCAATAAATGTATTATTATGATAAATGCATACTTACATTACATAATAGCAGAATTTGTTACTTTATGTATTTATTTTTTACGTACGTTCAACTTTCGAAAGACATCGTATTCCGAACCAGCAGCCTGGAACCAAAATAGTAAGAGAAAAGTTCATTCAACGTGGGAATCATGCATAATAACGGTACAGTAACGGGAAGTACGGATTTACAAGGTTTATTTAATTATTTTTTCATTAATTTGCCCTTGTAAGGCCATTATCAGTGTCATATTTGGAAACAGAACAAAAGATAAATCCTTAATTAAATATTATCAGAAAGGTGAACCTACAGCCTATATTTATTACATGCAGCCATGAGATAATAGCGCCCAGTGCTCTATTTAACAACAGTATGAGTCGTAATCGGGTAAATAAGTGACCTGGTTGCCAATGTCTTGCATGTCAGTCCTCTGGATCACGTCGTCCCTCTCATGGTGTAAGGCTTTCAAAGACATCTGTCAATATAATAGGATGTTGTTGGTCATGACTCAAAATGACCAACAACAACTCAAAACACATTTCTTGTTAATCCTGATCTAATTTGTGTTGTGTCAAGTATTCTAACCTTGCAGTCGCTTCCCAGCTGCTCCGTGTTTGAGAGAATAAGGTTTTGTTCCGTCCCTTCATCTGGCATGAGCATAACCTTTTTCTTGCAGGATAGTAGAACCGACAAAAGCAATATACCTGAGAGAACACAGAAACAACAACGACAACAACAACAACAACAACAACCACACAGCAAACATTAGTATCACATCAGCCAGTCTTGAAGTGCAATAGTGTTATAGCACTCTCTTCTTTTTTTTACCCAGTAGGAGCAGAATGGCAATAAACAGAATCGGAGCAGCTCCCCTGAAACCAATGGAGTTGGAGCGTTGGCGGTCCAGACAGCTGGGCATGCCCTCGCTGTCGGAGGCCCCGCATTCACACACCACCACCGTGAGGTTGTGCCGGGCAGAGTTGTCCTGCTGATCAGACACCTCCAGCTGCACCACATGGTGCCCGGTGTGGACTCTGTCCCCTCGGATGAGGTTGACAGAGTACCCTGCAACACAGTGAGGGGAAACCAGGAGAGGACAGGCACCGGATCACACACACAACACTATGGATTCTCTTTTTATGCCGTAAACATGCCTCTTTTGAATTGTACATTTTCATATGCTCATGGGAGGGACGTAGTTACCATTTTCAGGGTCAATCCTCCACTTGTCCTTCACGTCTCCGAGGAGTTTGAAGATGAAGGGCCCGGCGAAGGGCTCCTTATCGAGATCGAAGGCAGTGATGTTTGCTTGGGAATTCGCGTTGGTATCGGAGATGCATATTCCAAGCGATGTGGTGACCAGTAGGGGAGCGTTGTCATTTCGGTCTCTGAGCTGTATGAACAGAGTTCCAGTTCCAGTTTCCGGAGGCTCACCTGTTGAATCATAGAGAAAATAAAACAAGCATTAGATCTTCTGATTGCTTACAGTTTGGATTGTGGCATTTTTTTGGAAACAAACTTCAGAAGTCCATACCATTGTCAACGGCTAACACAGTGACTGTATAGATATCGTTTTTAACATCAGATGATTCTCTGTCTAATGTTTTGACTGTTGTTATGACACCGTTCTTTGGATCCACAGTCACCCAGTTGGCAGGATCCACTCCTTTGAAATAACTGGAAGACATAGGGTATTGTCTGTAAGTTGTTTAGTAATTAATCATCAATTTATATTTATCATAATTCAAAAAGTAGCCACAGCTCCTAGTTTAAGACACGCAAGGGGTCTCTCAAAAAGGAGTTTTCCTATATGTGGGTATAGGAATAGAGGCTGTGTGTTGCAAACTCACCAAATCTTGTTTCCGTGTGCCACATCCCTGTCGAATGCTGTAAAATCCCCCAGATTATACCCAACAGCAATGTCCTCATACACCATCACTGTTTTGATCACAGGCTTGAATATGGGTGGGCTGTTCACATCTAACACATTCACTATCACAACTTGTGTGGACGGCTTAGGCTTCTCAGTCATTTTCATCACTTTCCAATGACCATTGCTGTTCCCAGCCTTGGACACAACCTTGCATGAAAAATATTTCCCATAATTCTCCACACTAATGGTCAAGTTCAAAATTGATTGGTCCTCGTAGTCCAAGGGCTGTGAGAAAAAATGAGGAAAGAATGGATTTAAGGTGTTGTAGAAAAAGGAAGCAAATGGTTTATATTTACTACACAGGAGCACTTAATGGTAATGTTTATCTGTGTATTCAATCCTTTGTCACTTATGGCCACAAGCTTTGGTGGGCACAAGGGCACAATCTGTGCCCTTGGTGTCTCTGTCCGTCGCTTGCATGCGTACTGACATTTATAAATGTTTGCAGCTATGCTGGATGAAGTGGACAGTGAAAGGATCACCTGGACTGCCCTATACATGCCCTGCTGTCGCTGAAACCATATCCGATGGATGGATTGATATCAAGGCCTTTGATATGCTAATCGTTTATGTGGCTTCAAAGCGATTGTTGGAATGGCTAATCACACATCAAACCAATGTGATGATGAACAACTTCTACCACATCTTTGTTGCAAAAATACCTTAAAATACCCCTCAGTTTCAGTTTTGAAATCAGGCAGTATTGTTTACCATGTTCAAGATGGCAGCTCTAAGTACACACACTTCCGTCCAATGTTTGTTTTCCTGCCAAGCTGTGAATGAATCATATTGTGTGCACTTGAATCCTGTATATGGAGTATGTCATTGTTTGTCATGTTACTTCTAATACAAGTGTAATGTATTTTGTAATTCCTAATATGTGCTTCAAACAACATCTTAATAATAGCTAGATAAACATGTGATTACGTACATACTAAATCATGTTGTAAGCTCAACAACAACATTCATTCTATGCCGGAAAATGATTGAGTAGAGAGCTGAGGCCACGCTGTATCACAAGGGACTCTGCACAAGGGACTCTAAACAAACAAGGTATTAGAAATCTATACTTTAAAAAGAAAAATACCTTTATCGCATACAGGACCCCTTCATTTGACTCTGGATTTGTGTCGATTCTGAAGTTTTCACCACTTTTTCCATGGATGACATAATTGACGTTCGAGGCCTCTGTGCCCTTGGTGTCTCTGTCCGTCACTTGCATGCGTACAACCTCCACATCTACCTTCCCTTCTTCCAGAGTTGCGCTTTGCTGAGATTTATAAATGTTTGACAAATGAGACTATAACAATGATAACATATATATTATATGTGACACATAACTATTGAACTTTGACGCCACAACGGGGCATAGGAGAGAGAACCTGCTGACCATTGGCCTTGTGAAGATGGGAAGGTGGTTGTTTTCATCATCGATATTGACGACCACAGTGCAGGTGCTTGACAGCTGAATCACTTCCCCACGGTCTTTCACCTCCACCAAGATAGTGTATGTCTTTGCTTTCTGAGCGTCAGAAAAAAAGTGTTGGTCTAATAACAAGTCTGTTTGTTTAAATGTTTTTTTCTTCTGAAAACAAAACTGACAAAATGACATATGAAAGGTCTCTCACCTCATAGTCAAGACACCCTCTAAATGAGATGTTTCCATAATCACCGATCTGATCCAGGTAGAACTCCAGGTCAGAGGGCTCTGGGGTGACGGATACGATCCGGAAGTCAAACGTGCCATTTTTGCTGTTTGATGCGTCTAAATCGGTGGCATGAACAACCATCACATATGAACCTAGCCAAATTGGGAGAAGGAGAAGAAATGTGTTTACACTGCCCAACCATTTATTGTAAAAAAATAAAAATAAAATCATTCAATGGAGGTTATATGTTGTAATTATGTAATACCATGTATTCAATCATTACATGTAATACAGAATGTATTTACCTTGTGGGGCTGACTCTTTCAAGTGGACCGTATAATGAGGATTTGTAAAAGTAGGAACATGGTCATTTACATCCAAGATCTGCACCTCCACAGATAGTTTGGTGTCTATGACGTTTGAACGCGTGTC
>OMLJ01080821.1:0-13253 GCA_900302595.1 Gadiculus argenteus | reverse complement strand
AGGGGGTGGGGTTGCTATTGTAGAAGTTAGTAGTTATATAAACAATTTCTGCAAAAAACATAACAAGTAACGTTAGGTGCTAAACTGAGTGATCACATCTATACAGGACATTTTTAGACTTGTAAAACATGTAACTATTTAAGTGGCGTCATATTGCCAATGGTAAATATTCTCAACAGTCTCTGAGCAACAGAGCTAAAGACAGAGCGTAATTAAAACGATGCAAGGGTGAAGGGGGAAGACCGTTTAATTGAAGATTATAATATTGCTTCAATGCACCTGCCCAAAGATAGAAAAGCATTCAGTCAATTTAAAATAGCACTTAAATGTGTCTGACTTGAATGCATCATAAGACCATGACCTATATTGTTTCTATTTAATTGACCCCTGTCTTATGAATGAACGGATATACACGTGCAATATTAGACCCCTGCCTGTATCTAGACTCTTGGTGTGACAAAGTTGTCTGTCTTATCATGTTGTTGGTCGGCATATGTTGTCATATCACTATTATTGGTTCCACTTAAATAGTGTTGAGCTGGTGGTATGCCCCTTTTCTGACCTAAAATACAAACTAGATGGTGGATGAAACACGCACCCAGCGCCTATCCGCCTCGATACTGCTTCACAACGGCGCCCCCTATCTTTATTGACAAGCTATTATCATCACTTGAAACATTGACGCTTTAGTTTTTGACAGCTGCTGAAGGACCCCTGATCGGCGCATGCGCACTAATCGCCCGTATTTAGATGTCAACTACACCACAGGTAACGGGCAAACATTAGCAACTCCGCTAACGTGTTTGGGCTCTCCCACCAAAAGTAATGAGGTAGATAGCTTCACGGTCACATTAACAGTTACGCTGACTTCAATCGACCGGTGTTGTCACGTTGGAAATGGACCAGGAATTTGAAGACATGGATTCCGATGGCCGGTGGCAGAACCTATACATAGTAAGTGTGTTAGCTTAGCATAGTTAGACGGTCGCTAACAAGTCCCAGCGCGCATTTAAGTGATCTAGCGAAGTGTGCTAGCGTGGTAGCTGACACATTTCAACATACTTAACTACAGCCTATAGTGGCAACATGTTTATAATAGGCGTTAGATGTAGATTTGTTGATGTTCTTATTCTGCGTGTTTTACTGTATTGTATTTGTTTTGAGTGGTGGTGGATTCAAAACGTGGACATGTAGGATACAAACAAGACTTTTACACGTATTATGTTTGGCCACAATTCGTGTCTGATCAAATGTTTTGCTGCCCACAGGAAATCAGGAATCAGTCCCACGAGTGCCCTTTCAAAATCGCTAAATATCCGGAGAATCGGTATCGAAACAGATACAGAGACGTCAACCCATGTGAGCACGACCGTGAACCAGGACACCCATATTCACTCTGTGTGAGCCACACGTGTGTGTGTTTACTACATGCTGTTCCGTAAATGACCTTCAGCTCTTTCCCGTTTTAGTTGACCACAGTCGGGTGAAACTTGGGAGCACAGAGAATGACTACATCAATGCCAGTTTAGTGGTGATGGAGGAAGCTCAGAGACGTTACATATTGACTCAGGCAAGTACACATTTACTTTGATATTCTAACGTTTTGGGACAAAGGTACCTCTCGTTTCCATGGTATTGGTACTTTTGTATGGCTGTCAGAACATTTGCCAGGTTTGATGATGTCAAATATCACTTCTTTTGCAACATTTGATAAAGAAACATTGTTTACCTTATTTATTTTATCTTAAATTGTTTTTTTATTTTTGTTTTTGGGCGATTTGTGCTCGGAGAGCAGATGTCAGAATACATGACATGACAAACATAGCATGATGTTGCGTGGTTTTGAAACAAACAAACGTAAATAGAATATGTATCAGTCCATGTGGGTTTTGGTTAGGGCTGTGAAATTAATTGAATTTTAATCGCAATTTCAATTATTGGCTCAAACAATCTCCAAACTAGAATAATTTAATTCAAACAATTATTTTAGCATTTTTCGTTGTACTGTTAGGCCTAGAGATTTTCTGAAAGAGAGGCGCATGTAGCCTGGCTATTACCAGACCAAGCCAATCGCAGATCTCACGTTGGTCTGGGGAAGCTGCCGTCATTTTCTTCAACACAATAGGCATAGTTAAGGCGGAGTTAAAGTGACTGTACACTACAGGGCTCTCAAGTGTCCCACATTGAGCGTGACAGTCACTCATTTAGGTATTTTCTCAAATAATCGTTTGAATAATCGTGATTTCATTATTGACCCAAATAGTTTGTGAATTAGTCATTATAGTGGGAAATATTGTCTCCCACGTTAATCGGAACATCATGAAACAGAGATAGACTTTGTCTATTTAGTCCCGGTTTCGGTCCAACCATATGTCACAACAGTCAATTAAAAAAATAAACATAATTCAAGCTTCTTTTAACTACTCCCAATAGCACTAGTGCTATTAGCTTAATGGCACTATGAAGAAAGATGTTGCTTTGCTCACTGTCAATGAAGCAAGACAATTTTATATCTGGTTATTTTTTTCTATAAGATCAGAGAGAGAGGCAGTGGTGGAATGTAACAACGTACAAATACTGCGTTACCGTACTTAAGTACATTTTTCACGTATCTGTACTTTACTTAAGTACAATCAATCATGCATACTTACGATTTTTACTTAGTTACATTTTGCAGCAGTTATTACTGTACTTTTTACTCTACTACATTTCTAAAATCCGTCTCGTTACATTTTATGACCATGTGTTTTTTTTTCTTCACTATAATGATATCAATCTGACCAGCGGCGCACATTGGCCTCACCAACACTTTAGAACCATCCCGCTCTGAACCAATCAGGTCTGCTCAGCTCTGCTCCTAGAGCAGCACCGTGCCCGCATTGGATAGTTTTAAGCTCTCTCTCACCGTCAGTCACAAGCTGGCAGTGTTGGGGAGTCACGGAATACATGTACTGGCGTTACGTATTCAGAATACAAATTATAAGTAACTCTATTCTGTTACAGCTACAATTTAAATAGTTGGTCTTTATAATATAGTTTTATTGTTGAAATCAATGTTGATTACATGACTATACTTACTTTATTCACTCTGTGATTTCACACCAACAGTGTTTAATGCACACTTAACAGGTTTGGTCCTTTGGTTCAGTACGTTTGAGCTGGTGTGAATGCTCACTTTGGTGCGCACCAAATCAGCCGAGACCTCCCTGAAGAGAGGTTTGCTTCCAAACTAACCCTGGTGCGGTTCGCTTGAGATGTGAAAGCGAACGCACCTTGATCCGATCCAGTTCTATCCGCCTCTTTGGACGTAACAGCACCTGCTCAGCCACAACGTGCATTGAGGGAATTATGGTTTGATTAGCGGTAACTCAGACTAGCAGCACATAGTCGGACCGTCGGGTGAAAATGAGTCTTGGCTCAACATGGAGCAAAGAGGAGACGGAATGTCTATTGGATATTTGGAAGCGAGCAAACTAAAGGACTTGGACTTACTGGTGTGAATACGGCAAAATAGGTCTTGTCTGTTTCAAAATAGGTCTCGTCATTTGGTCTGTTGGTCATGTCTTTTGCAGGTCTTTGTTTCTCTACAGCAAATTATATAATATAGTGCACTTTCAGGGAGACTTGGGCCTAACACATTCAGCCAGTTAGAACAGCCTGCCACAAAATAATGGTGAAAATGGTTAAATTATGATTCTGCTTAATGATATTTCATTCTCCACCTCTTACAATATTCAGAATTGTAAGTCATAATGTAACACAGATGGTAAGCACAAGTACATCAACCTAAAAGTAGGTTAATGAAAATGCAACAGTCCATACTGTTTTCTTATAATATAGACATTACTAGAATAAAATCAATATGCAAGTACTTTTACTTTTAATACTTAAAAGTCCATTTAAAAGCAAGTTATATTTACTTTTACTTAAGTTGGGTTGTCATTGTGGTACTTCTACTTTTACTAGAGTAAAATTATCGTTGGTTACTTGTACTTTTAGTCAAGTACTGAGATGCAGTACTTCCTCCACCACTGGAGAGAGGTCATGATTTTCGGAGCTCCACTAGGTAGTGGCAAAAACTACTTAATTCATCACTCAGATGTACTTAATATTTAACTTTATTTCATGATCATAATACTTAAAAATATATAGTTTGTTTCCGTCAACCTCCATCGCTCGATTCAACAATACATTTTGATGACTACCGGATCAGACCACAGCAAAAGCCTTGGACTTTCCTATCGCCAACATGCCTCTGTACCCAAATGTCTCAGGCACAGAGACTGGGAAATGCACAGACTGCACCAAACTGCGACAGACAGTGGCTTTATTGTAAAAGAGGCTAGCAGCATTAAAAAAATGCAAAGGACTCCTCAATGATATAATGCCGATGGGTGAGTTCACTGAGCTAACTCGGACAAATACACAACAAGCTGATCAAAGCTACACTGTATCCTTCCCGAAGCTGGACAAGAGAGAGACAGTTCCAGCTGCCTTTCACTGGCACAGAGTCATTGCTAAGCCCAAACAACATAATAAAGTGAATCAACAAGTTCACTCGACGCCAAGTGCTAAGCTACCCAAAGCTAAAGTAGCATGTATCAGCCGGATTAGCCCGACACTGAAGTTAACTCTGCCGCTGAAGAATCGGTTCCTGCCACTTCAAGAGTCAACCAACGTGCCTGCCACCCGTGCACCCCTAAGCCCCGAGATGTGTCTGGATGGACGATGCGGACAGAGCTGGAACAAGAACCAGTCGCCATGGAGGCGAGCTGTGCATGCGTCTGCCACCCGTGCACCCCTGAGCCTCGAGATGCATCCAGACGGATGATGCGAACAGAGACGGAACAAGAACCAGTCGCCATGGAGGCGAGCTGTGCATGCGTCTGCCACCCGTGCACCCCTGAGCCCCGAGATGCATCCAGACGGATTATGTGAACAGAGACGGAACAAGAACCAGTCGCCGTGGAGGCGAGATGCACATGTGTCTGCCACTGCCACCTCAGGCCAACAAGGGCCCACCTCACAGAAGGCAGATGAACCAGACACTGATTGTAGGAGACTCAACCATAAAGGATATAACCGGTAAGAACATGTTACTTCCCAGATGTGATGGTTAGTGATATCAACCAGAGACTAGCCACAATTATATTGGAAAACCCAGAAAATTGTGATTTTGCATGCAGGACTTTATGATATTCGAAGAGATCAGTCAGAACTTATTGACAGTTTCAACTTGTTCTGGGGCGCAAATATCTTTTCAGACCAGATAGCTTACACCCAAACAGGTTTGGCTCAAAACCATTAAGGGACAATCTTATCTTCTCGCTCTCCCACAAATCTACCCTGCCACGGTCTGACACACAGGCCACATTCAGATCACAGGTTGAGAAGAAACGAGACAACAGCCTCCCCCACACATCTACAATCGACGATGAACTCCAGCCTCTTCTATCCCATGGCCAGAACAACAACAGCTTGGCGAGGAACGGCCACCTCTCTCCTCTGCACTCCCCCATCGAGGATGACCTCCGGCTTCATCTCTCCCATAGCCACCACAAAAACAACTCCAGCTCCACTGTCTCCTCCATTTATGATTTTCCAGAAGAATTTAAGAAACTGGGAATTGTTGGCATCAAACTCGCATCTGTGTCAATGATAGTATCGCCACGTCATGGCCATGTCTAGTTATAACTGGTGATTTCAATTTTCATACTGATGATTTGAATGACTGTTGAAGTGTGCAAAATAAACTTTCTGCCATTTGACACATTTAATCTGTCAACATGTGAAAGAGGCTACTCATCATAAGGGGCACACTCTAGACCTTGTCATCACAAAGGGCCTCAATGTTTCTTATCTCTATGTGACTGATCCTTCACTGTCGGATCATTTCTGTGTTTTCTTTAATATATATATTATTCCCAACATACAAAGTCAAATACTGTCAAATGGTATATCAATGAACATTCTAATGTACTTTTTAAAAAGGCAATTTCCTTGCTACCACCTCAACCCATATTCTGCTGATCTTGTAGAAAACTTGAATTTGAAAATTTTGAAAGTCATGGATGATATTGCACCTTATAAGGTTAAAACGATTTCTGGAAAGCAAAAGGCACCCTGGAGCAAAGCCGCTTCTGTAACAGCACAGAAAATTAATGCAGGAAGGTTGAACGCATCTGCCATAAAACAACTTCATATTCACCATGACATCTATAAAGAGAGCCTCTGTGCCTACAATTTTGACTTAAAGTGCTAGAAACATTCTTCTCCGATATCATTAAAACCAATACTAATAATGCAAAAACCCTATTTGCAACTGTTGACAGACTGACCAATCCCCCAACACAAATTCCACCTGAGCGCCATTCCACGCAGACATGCAATGAGTTTGCAGCATTTTATACGGATAACATTTAAGGCATCAGACGCCCCATCAATATCTCCACTCCAAACCAAAATGCTGGACTACCACCCTATTCAGGCAAAATTAATCGAGCAATGACTGCGTTTACAAAACAGGTTTATTCAATCTGCTTCGCCAAAAGGATCGTCTCAGGACCGGATTAGTGAAGTCGATACGATAGCTGGGCTTGAGCCGGTCATAGTCGGCTATCTACCTGCATGTGTACTCTTATCGTATCGTATTACCGAGAGTTTGCGTCCTGTGCATGCTTGAGAATTTCGGCCGGGGATTTGACCCAGAAGTGGAAGGAGACGACATAATAAATATGTATTTGTATACAGTGAAAAATGCACAAAATGTACGCTACTGTTGCCTCGTCAAACTCCTCGTATGCCATCGTTACTCCGCGTAGCGGAGTCAGCCAGGTCTCCGACAATTAATCGAATCTGATCCGATGTATGTATACTCAGAAAAGTGACAGCTCCCCCGTCGAGTGGCAACATTGTTATATGGCTTAATCCATGATAAGTCGATCTGGTCCGACCATGTAACTACAGTCAGTGACACAACTAAAGCCATCCACCTGTTGCCTTGATACTTTACCTACCAACCTCTTTAAGAATGTTTTTGACTGCCTAGCAATAGACATATTGCAAATAGTTAACAACTCTCTCCAATCAGGCAATTTCCCAAACTGCAGTTATTAAATCCCTTTTAAAAAAGTGGAGCCTGGATGCCATTATTAACAACTACAGACTAATATCAAATCTACCCTTCATAAGTAAAATCATTGAGAAAGTTGATTAAGCAACTTAATCACTTCCTGACATCCACTGGTTGCTATGGCACCTTCCAATCCAGATTTCAACCCCTTCACAGCACCGAGACTGCCCTTTAAAGTTGTAAACGACAACTATCAGTCTTAACACACTCTGGAAAAATCTCAATACTAATGCTACTAGATCTCAGTGCTGCATTCGACACTGTAAACCATACAATACTTTTGGACAGATTAGAAAACTGGGTGGGGCTTTCAGGCAGTCTTAAATTGTTTTAGGTCCTACCTACAAAATAGGAACTACTTTGTTTCCATTGGTGACTTTGTATCAGAATCAACCAACGTGACGTGGAGTCCCACAAGACTCGATCTTAGGACCCTCTTTATTCAACATCTACATGCTCCCACTAGCTCAAATCATGCAAAATAACAATTGACCATCATTGCTATGCTGATGACATGCAAATCTATGTATCGCTATCACCAAATGACTATTGGCCCATAGATCTGTTGTGCCAGTGCATTTACCATGACGTGGCGATGCTATCATTGACACAGATGTGAGTTTGATGCCGACAATTCCCAGTGTGTTCGGCACATGTGTTACCATGTGCCGAAATTTCCTTCAACTAGGACAAAACCGAGATAATTGTATTTGGTGCTAAAACGGAAAGGCTTAAAAAAAAGCTGAAAGTAACCCAACCTTACTGCAATGGGCTCCTTACAGGTCTCCAAAAAAAACTCTTAAGGCAATACAAATATTTAACTGATATGCTTCCACTACATAAGCCTTCTAGACCGCTAAGATCTTCTTAGACCAATGTGTTAATTATCCCCAGAGTAAAGACAAAATATGGGAAACAGGATTTAGTTACTATGCAACAAATAGCTGGAATAAATTCCCTGCAGATTTAAGACTTGCACCTACTCTGACCACTTTTAAAACAAGACTGAAGACTTTTATGTTTGGTTTAGCTTTCTGCTAAATCTTAAAATACATTGGAATTTCTAAAATGCTTTTTTAACTTTGCCTATATTTTCTTTTATCGTATGCCAATGTTTCTACACTTTGAGTCTGCCTTGTGTATGAAAAGTGCTATAAATAAAATTGCCTTGCCTTTATAATAGGTAGGTATTTATAGATATGTGGCTTCCACATACCAAACAAACAAAACATTCCCCATCTCCTTTGTCAAGTGCATACCTCAAACTACCATCCTACCTGAGCACCACTGTGAACATTTAGTGTATTTTTATTTTACTACAAACTGTCCAAGCTCGCCTCTTTCTTCTGTAACCCTGTAACTAGGGCTGGGTGATTTCTTTCATTTCATTTGCATTTTTACTTTCCTACGGTTTGTGAAATAGCTGTATCAAAAAAACTCAATTTGTGCAGAGAGTTCTGGAAAGGAGAGTGTGTGTTACAACACATGGCAACTTTGTGATACTTTTTTAGAACTGTCACACACCATGACGTTATACTGAGAAACTTAACCCTCACGTGGACATAAAAATAAATCGATGCTCAGACTGAGCTCCACATGTCCATACACTGGTTTACTAGTTGTCCAGGTAGCCCATTCCTCGTAGACATCCAAATCCACGGCTGTCCAGAACGAGTTCCACATAACCACACATCATACGTTGTGACGTAAAAGAGTATAGTAAACGTCGCCATCACAAAAAGACTTATCTGCGTCAAATAGTGTTATGGGGAAACTGGCAAAAAAATATTTTTTTGTTTTTGCTAAATGAATGTCTTATTTCATTAACGCTGATAAATGGCATAGATTACTATGTTGACAATCATAATAATATTACCATATTTATGGGGAATACCACCAACTTATTTCAGTGCCTGCGACGGGGCCAAATAACCAAGCCCTACATGTAACTGATACTCCTGCCTATTGCTCAACCAACACGTCCCAGGAAAACGCCACCATATATACTGTCCACAGTGGTAGCACTTCACATGTGTTCTTGGCAGAGGTGGTTTGACTTGGAGTTCTTCCGCTGTCGTACCATGGTTCTTGGCTGTTGTGAAACGTGTGTCTGTCCGGTTACCAGGGCCCCCTAAAGAACACCTGCAGCCACTTCTGGATGATGATCTGGGAACAGCGAACCAAGGCTATCATCATGCTGAACAGAGTAATGGAGAAAGGAGCGGTAAGGCGTGTACCGTATATACTCTAATAGAGGCCTCTTTTATTTGACTCCAGTCAATCGTGGCTGGCCCAGGCCTTTATTGGAAGCAGGCCAATATTAGAGACATGCCTTTGTTTTGATTTGAGCAAAACAGACTACCTGTAGAATGAATACAATTTTATTGAAAAAGTACAGTTACTATAATAACATTATGGTATGTATACAGAACATTAACAACAAATACCGGTAATTCAGGCTAAATTCCAGTGTAGAAACATCGTAATCAAAACATAGCAAGCATACCATTGTAAACACTTGTAAACAATACACAGTGATAATAGGCTATTGATTCATAACAAAAGGCAACTTACCGGTTTAGACACCTTACTGCGCCAAAGTTTAACCATCCTCAGATAGTCCAATTATAGGTATAATCTTCTGTTGTGTGTCCTGTCTTGTTTGGTTTTAAGTACAAAAAAAAATCCTCAAATTCTGTTTAATCCTCCGAGTGCCAAGACCGAGTGCTCTGCAGCTAGGGTGACCAGAAGTCCCCGTTTTCCGGGGACAGTCCCCGTTTTCAGTGTCCTGTCCCCGTTTTCAGTGTCCTGTCCCCGGCTACCGCTGTCCCTGGAAATGTCCCCGGTTTTCACTGTGACGGAAAGATCCGAGCGCTATTAACTATCATATCGGGAAATCGGCATAACGGCGCCCTACGGCAGAGAGGGAGCCATACACAGAAGCCACGTGAGAGGGGAGGGAGAGCAGGGAGGGGGTAGTAGTCCGTGTGGACTGGCATGATCATATATGGCTTATAGCGTTATTTGTTTATTTATTTATTTATTTATACAGTATATTGAGTGCTCTGATGGCTTTCTAATGAGCCAAACAGTCTCATCTGTATATTTTTGCATTCAATTAGACATTTAAAAACGCTGGTTCTAATTGGAGGCCGGCCTTTATTTGACTCAGCCGACAGCAAGACCCGGCCAATGTTAGAGACCGGTCTTTAATTGAATACAGGCCAGTATTAGAGCATATACGGTAGTCATATGACCAAGTAGATTCCAGAGTAGAGGCCAGTCAATGGGTCAGGGTGTAGGGGTCCCGGACAACAGGTTCAATCTGCAAACCGCAACGTCCGAAATCTCTACCACTGTAGGCCTCCCGGAGAAAGAAGCCTACGGATTGGCTGCTCATGTGTTGATAATGGTAGTTCACTAAGTTGTGTCGGATGAAAGCTGGATATTATATTAATGTAAATAGTCACATTGACCAGGCTTTTTACAAGCACTTTTCCACACGTTTATTTGTCTGATTGAAAGTATCACAGCCTTGTTACACATTTTGTTTTATCTTTTTGCAAACGCAACAAAGTTAAACATTTTTGAATCCCTTTTCCTTCTACTGGTGACCCTCATTTCTAGTTTCCTGACACGTTTCTCCAGTTGCTTCCTCAAATTGCAGAAGGATAATGAGTCCTCAGTTAATGTGACCCCAGCTTTAATCCCTCCCTCAATGACCTTGCTGTTCCATCCTCTGGCTCCGACAGGAGAAGTGTGCCCAGTACTGGCCTACGGCCACGGAGCAGGACATGGTCTTCCGAGACACAGGCTTCCTGGTCACCTTGTTGTCCGAAGATGTCAAATCCTACTACACAACCCGAGTGCTGCAGCTCCAGAATGTACATGTGAGTCCCACCACCTGTGTGTGTGTGTGTGTGTGTGTGTGTGTGTGTGTGTGTGTGTGTGTGTGTGTGTGTGTGTGTGCGTGTGTGTGCGTGTGCGCGCGCGCGTGCGTGCGTGCGTGCGCGCATGCTTCTTTGCATGAGATTGAATCACAAGTCACACTAATGTTAGGCTTACTCTCTTTTGGACTTCACTGCAGTTGGATTACTTTTTCCATAACATTTGAACCCGATGCCAAGTTCAGGTTGTGTTGTTCATATGCATCAGTCATAACACGTCCCCGCAGACAGGGAAAGGCTTCCTTCACCTGCTCCTCCTCTGCCTTTCACAAGGCGTTGTTGACAAAGAAATGTTGTAATAAACAGCATGTATAAAGAATTGTGTTTCTGTTTAAGTATTATTTGGGTGGTTAATGTTGACTCTGCTGTTGTCTGCTAGACGGGGGAGAAGAGGGAGATCTACCACTTCCACTACACCACATGGCCTGACTTCGGGGTTCCCGATTCCCCCGCCTCCTTCCTCAACTTCCTGTTCAAAGTTCGGGAGTCGACCTCGCTCGGGGCGGACCACGGCCCGGCTGTGGTTCACTGCAGCGCTGGGATCGGGCGATCGGGGACGTTTTCATTGGTCGACACGTGTCTGGTACTGGTAAGCCCCGACTTCTCACATATAAAGCCATTAGTGGCGGTAACCGTCCTCCACTGAGAGGCCCTTTAAGACCAAGCGGGATGTCATTGACATTAAACTTCAACTTCATCTTATGAGTTAATTTACAAGCATGTTAAATGTTATGTGATTTCAAAAATAAAGTAGTATAAACGGTTTATATTTTTATCGGGTGATGGCTTCGTAATGTCCGACTACGAGATTTGTCTAACCCTTTTTTTTAGAGAACTGGTTATCTTAAGCTTATAAATCATGAATTCTGGCTGAGACACACTGTACAAAGTATTTATCCAGATTGTTTTCACTTAAAGAATGTAACAAAGCGTATGATCTCTCTACGTGGGAGTCACTTGAGTGCATTGAGCAATGACTCCCTGATAAACTGTAACGTCTGGCCAAGATGGACAAGAGGAAGGACCCGTCGTCGGTGGACATCAAGAGCATCCTGCTTGACATGAGGAAGTACCGCATGGGACTGATCCAGACGCCCGACCAGCTGCGCTTCTCCTACCTGGCGGTCCTGGAGGGCGCCAAGTACATCATGGGGGACTCCTCTGTCCAGGTAACATGAAGCACCGACTCTCCCGCTTAAAGCCCTTTAAGTTGTGATTATGGTTCCATCCCTCAATAAACCCGACGCAGAACCAAAACGGGTTCAAGACTGCGTCGAAGCGACTGCGTGGTCCTTGCGTTGCGTCGACGTGGAACCATAATCAGCCCTTAATGCTGAATTCGGATTAAGGTAGTTGAGGAGCAATTTCATTTAATATAATTAAGGAGAAGGTATCATTGAACATATTGTTCCAGGGATCCCTAGGGGTAGGTGCTGTGCACATAGCTGTTAGGCTGGGAGTCCCAGCGCCCTAGCCACCACATTATCCTTTGCCCTACCTCGGCTCCCTTTCTCACAGTGTCCCGCTGTTTTTGGGTCACACTCACTGTATCTCCACATCTCTATTTCTCCGTCTTCGCACTCGCATGCAAGAACAACCCGAATCCTGTGTCCTTCTTTCCCTTTTTTTTCTCCAGAACCTATTGGGTGTTGGTGGAAGTATATTATTTCAGCAGTGGAGACGTCACTGCCCAGCGCTCAATGGCTCGGGCCGAGCCATAGCATTGACCTCAAACGCTCTCTTACATTACCAACCTTATCTCAAGCTCACCTTTCCTTGTAATACCGGTTTTTAGAAGGAAGGTGAGTGGCGAAGTGGCCCAAAACATATGACTGTAAAAAAAAAAAATGCCAACGAAACCATCATATGATGGTATTTTAGGATATTAAAGGTCCCATAACCTGCCACCAGATGTGGTGTGATTAGCCGTTACAAGCCGTTTTGGAAATCTGCCCATATTTGAAGCATATTTTAAGGGTTACGGTTAGGAATGAAATCATATTAGGGCTAGTCACACAGGAAAATAGTCTATTAACAAAATGCTTGCTTTAATGTAATTCAATGTAAACAGATTAATTCCTCCATTATGTTTTCACCAATAAGCAGAAGCCATGTGTGGCAAAGTAGGAACACCCCAGGACTTGTTGTCTAGTTGTCATCAGCGTCTCACACAC